>VZRX01000835.1:128713-149271 GCA_013398075.1 Notiomystis cincta
GTTTATTAGTTCTTTTTCTCTCTCTCTCTCTCTCTCTCTCTCTCTCTCTCTCTCTCTCTCTCTCTCTCTCTCTCCCGCTTTTTTTTTGTTTTTTAATAGATTCACTCCTTTTGCAAATGGACCAGATGACACCCCAGAGGAGATTCTGGCCAGGATTGGTAGTGGCAAATATGCTCTTACAGGAGGAAACTGGGATTCAGTATCTGATACTGCAAAGGTCAGTGAACCCTTTCTCAGATTTTCTCTCAAGATTTAAATACTTTTTTGGTGCAACTGCACTTTTAAAAGAAGTGTAGGTCTGTCAGTGCCATGGATGTATAGGCTATACATAAATCACATTTTTGCTTCTCTATTAACCAGGAGCAGGCAGTTTTAATTCCTGTAGAGTTCACAGTTTAGGCTGTCCATCTATTACAAAGCATGGAAACCCCAGGAGGAAAAAATAATCTGGTGCTGAGATCTCTAGGCATGAAGCTGTGCACTAGTCTGTGAGACAGCTAAATGGGCAGGCAAGTTGCAAGCTTCCAGCTGCCCAGCATTAATCAGAAGCTTTGACAGGATTTAAAGGTTCTTGCAAGAGATTTAATTTTTAGCAACTGTTAGTATCCAATGGAAGAGCATTGATACATTCCACCACAAAACTGCAAGCAATCCTAGGAATTTATCAATCTTGCTACCAGCACCTACAAACCTCACAGTGGATTTTCTATCAGCTGTCCAGGTTTGAAATTAAAATGTTTAGATGTTATAGAACTAACCTAATTGAACTTTAGTTACCTGAGTGTTAGGTTTCTATTTGAAGTTTCTCTTATAAACATGCTTCGAGGTCAATGAGGAGATGCCTCCAGATGGTATCCTCTTCCTAGGTGTTTGTCACTCCTACAAGGTCACCAGTAATTAAGTCATTCAATAAGATAAATACCCTCCACATAATGTTTTTACTGGATTATTAGTCGAGAGCTGAACATTACACTTGAAAATTCTGAAGAACTGACACTTAAGGAATATAAATCCTGTCTAAAAGTGCATCACTCTCTCCACTGGATATGCTAATGATGACACTGCCAATGGGAAGGTCTCAGGAAAACCTGCACTGCTGTTAATTACTTTTCCCCTTCTATATTCCTTTCCAACCCAGGACATTGTGTCTAAGATGCTTCATGTAGACCCTCATCAGCGCCTCACAGCAGTCCAAGTCCTGAGACATCCATGGATAGTGAACAGAGAGTACCTGTCTCAAAACCAACTCAGCAGACAGGATGTTCACCTGGTGAAGGTACCTCCTACATCCTTTCCTCTTCCTTGCTTGCAAAATGAGTTGTCATTTGTGTAAATAGTCTGGAAAGTGATAGAGGAGTTGGGAAGATTATTTGCCACAGAGGCTAAATTTAATATGGCACTGTATTAAGAGCAAAGATTTTTTGGCTGTCACCTGCTCAGTATATTTAACTTTAGGCTGCATTGTAATAACCTGGTGGCACATACTGCTCTTCACTACTTTGAATGTGAGACACTACCTGTCTGCCAGCCTTCCTTTCATGGAAATCGTGCATGCATGATAGTTTTTTTAGGGGACTGAACAGGGGGAGGGAAAAGCATCAAAGAACTGAATTTCAGCCCAAATTTTTCTCTTTCTCTGTTTTACAGGGTGCAATGGCAGCCACTTACTTTGCTTTAAACCGAGCACCTCAGGCACCAAGGCTGGAGCCTGTATTGTCCTCCAATCTGGCTCAGCGGCGAGGCATGAAAAGACTTACCTCTACCAGATTGTAGCAGTACCCCCAGAAGGCCTCCTTGAAAACCCACAGTTTATTATTTGAGAAATTCATCTTTACTTGGCTAGCAGAACTTTTTTGGACAACCTGCACATGAAATTGCCAGAACTAGCAGAAGCCCACGTAAGGCAAAGTTCTCATTTGCTACATCTTTTCTTTTACATTCCAGCCAGGGTCCTGAGTTTAACAGCTTCACAAAGATGTGCCAGTTTTGCCAGTAGCTCTGTTTCTTTACTGAGATAAAGCCAAACAAAATAGACGAGCTCCATCCTTTCCACCCTAGGAAGACTATTTTTGAGTCTGTAAGATGTTCCATGGGAACAGTTTTCATTTTGTTTCTCAAGAAAAGCACTTTTTGCTATGAGGAATGCAGTCGGGTTAGAATGCTGTTCCAGCATGCGTCATGATGAAGTGGCTGGGCACCAGGTCTACTGATCTCCACTCACCCCAGGAAGAGTGAAGGCTGCAGAGACACACGAGTAATACCTTATTTGAAACAAGTGCTATACAACATGAGGTAGAGAGAGCTGGTGGTGGTGGAAATACCTTCTATTTTTGAGGAATCTTTTGCACTTTGCCCCTGCCTTCTCTGGAATGAAGCTAGCACCTCTCAAGGAGAGTGTGCCACCAGCTCTGAGTTGCTCAAAAGTGTAAGAGAGCAAAAATCCTCTGAGAAACTCGATCTTCTGAGGAAAAGAATGGGTCTTATGAGACTGTGGGAAGGCCTTCATGTAAAGCCGTGTGAGTAGGAGCCTGTGGATCAGGCAAGAGAAAGGTGTCTGGTCTTGGCCAGCAGGCAGGTCTGGGAGGACTAGGTGAGGGGGCTGGGGAACCAAACAAAGGCAGGAAAAGGTGTGAGTGGCTTTGAGGACAGTAGGCAAAATGACCCAAAGGCAACTCATGTACAAGTGGCTGGGGGGCCAACTGGGACTGCATCTCAAAGGAGGGGACAGTCCTTGTTCAGTAACTGGTGCAGAAGACAGTGGGTGGCTGGGCTGCTCTGGGGCCAAGTGGGTCAGTGCAGCCATCCTGCCACACCATCACCCAGTCTGCTCACTGAGAGCAGTTCTGGCAGGCCAGAATGACACACTGGAGCGAGAGAGGTCATTTCCAGTCCTTGTTCCCTGTCCTCCCCTGGCTGTTCACCCAAATCTGCCTCCATCACCCAGCATTTCATGTCCCTGCTTGGGTGTTCTGCTCTAGCAGAGCTAAACTCTCTATGCCACGTGTGTGCAGAGAGCACCCACTTCTGAAGAGTTCAGCCAACTCTGTTACAAGCTTTAATAATAATAAATTATGAGGAGAAACACGAGGATGCTCTGCTTTTATATTTATATGAATATGTACATGTGTATTTATATACATATAAAACAAAAATTCTGTGCCCTAATATCTGGATTTTCCAGGTCCAGGGAAAGAAAACTTTTGTTGAAATGGTCTCTACAAAATGGACTTTTTTCTCATTCCCTGGTTTCAAAGAAAGTAAGCAAGGTTTGTGGTGCCAGATGTGAACTATTTTTTTATTCTTTTTCTTACCCATCTTGGCTTATGGTGGTCACAAGCTGACCAGGATTCTTCTTTGTACTGCTTTTGTTAATTTTTATTTTCTGAGTGAATTTTGTCACCTCAGATGCTTTGTGGGAAAAGCTGCTGTGCTGTGTTGGCTTTTTTTCTTTGTGACAGGGAAAAAAAAAAAAAGAAAAATGTGAACATGGAGCTTCATATGCTAGACATGGTAATTTTTGCTTGCTGGGTGGTTTGTACGTCTCAGTGCTGAACTGGAATTACCAGATCGCTGCCTCAGATTGTCCAAGGGGTTTCATTTGCTATAGTAATATTCTTCCTAAAACTATCTCTGCTTCAATGTTGACTGAAGTTTGTTTGTTTGCATTAGTCTATTTTAAGATTTAAATTTATTCTTAATAATTTAAACTGATATTTAATGTTCAAGTTTATGTGCTGTGCACAGAGGATCGCTGCAAAGCAGCTCTCCCTGAAGCCCTTCTCTTTTCTAAAATAAACAATGCTGTGAAACTTCACACAGAGGCTGAATCGGCTGGGACTGATGAGTGCAAATGCACAGGTGGGTGTCTGTGCTTGTGTACACAGCAGCCCACATTCTCTCCTCTGGCTAAGCTGTGCTCAGTGTCAGCTTTTTGCTGCCTTTAGAATTTTCTGCTTACTAGAAGTTAAGTCTCACACATTTCTGCTAACAGCACACTGAGAGGATATCCACTGGCAGGGATATCCTGGCTGGCGCAGAATAGCTCTGGCCAGGCCTTATTTCCCTTGAAGTGACTTCTGTCCTGGAGAAGGCAAGGTGGGCAAAAGGATGCAAAGAGCAACCTGGAGGGAGGGCTGATTTTCTGGGGTCCCAGCTGATATGTGCTGTTTTAACAAAATGTATTTTTAATGGTCAGAGTTACTGTATTGTATTGTATATGGACAGAAAGATTGTTGAAAATATGTACAGGTGTTGTTTCCATCTGAGATTCCCTGGTCATCTTGCATTGCTTCAGTTTGCTTTCACAACCATTGGAAAAAGTCTAATTCCCTCTAGATATACTCAGCCTTAATTATTTGAGCATTTTTTTACTGAATATTATTGTAGGCCAAGCTTACAGGATGTTGCTCTTCCCAAAGTTTAATGGTTTTAATTTCTTCCTGACTTACCTCTTTCTAACCCACCAACTATTAACATAAATATACATATGGACTCATACATCTTAATGCTCACTAATTACTTTATAAGTCCATAAATAACTATGAGCCCATACATATAGTGAGCTTTGTTTATTAAGACTTTGTGGCCAGTGCATCCAGATGTGTGCACATGTGTCTATATGTAAGCACATGCACAAAAAGGTACTGTCCCAGCCTGTCAAAATAATAGAAGTGTAGTCAGAGGTTGAGGGGATACTTGGAGAGTTTTGTCTGCAGTGTTCTTTGAAAGCTGTCATTGATATTGGGAGTGATTACTCTTGGTGTAGAAAAAAAGTCTGTGCCCATCCATGGAAGAAATGGTCCCATCCAGCCTCCCTTCTGTCCTACATGTGCATCCCTGTGCACTTCCAAAGGCTGATCAGGCTCCCCTCTGCAGTCCTGCCATGGGAGGTGCTCTTTTGAGGGTTTTCTGACATGTTCCAGTTAAATGAACCCAATTAAACCATTTCCACTGTCAGTCTTGCTGATCCAGCTCCCTTGGGCTAAAATACAAGAGCCTCCATCAGCAAATGCAAGGGAGGCAGAAAGGAAGGAATGTGCCAGTGGCAGTCATTTCAGACAGATAGCACCCACCACTTCCCCTGGGCCAGCTGGAAACAGGACAGGATGCTAGGCTGTGGCCTAATTACTGAAATGGCTGCTTTTACACCAGCATCTCCTTTCTAGACTCCTGGCCATGGTATAGCTCAGCAATAAGCACTTTTTTTTCTAGGAGAAAACTGAAAAAGGCTTAGCCTCTCTCTTTCTCTCTCTTTCTCTTTATATAACTTTAAGAGACTTTTACTAAATATTACAAACTCCTGAAAGTCTAAAAATCTCTTTGAATTAGAACATACCATCTTGCAAGTTTTTAATTCATAAAGTGACATAGTGCCTTAGGCTATCACAAATATTATAGTTACACTTTTAACCATCAAGCTGCACAATGCAATGACTGTCCAAGGCATACCACAATGTACCTGTCACAGACATAGCTCATCTGGAGGCCCACTTCAAAATCAGTCACAGAATGGTTAGGGTTGGAAGGGACCTCTGGAGCCCATCTATTCCAGCCCCCCTGCTAAAGAAGGTTTGCTTAGAGCAGGCTGCACAGGACCATATCCACGCAGGTTTTGTTGTTCAGCCCAGAAGAGAGGTGTCTGCCCAGCAAGGAGGAGGCGTATCCCCACATTTTGCGGAGCTGGACCCCATCTCTGCAGCTCCAGGACTCTGAAGAAGCCAAATGGCCTTGATGAAGAATATCATGGGAAGCGTTACTCCAGTTCCTACACAGCACCACAGCGTGTGTATATGGCACAGGTGTGGGAGATGCTGCTCAAAGGGAGAGCTGACTCCTACCCTAGCCATTCATGAATTTTCACTTGTTTAAAATCTTCTTAACTTTTTCTAAGCAAATTTTA
The DNA here is from genome assembly GCA_013398075.1 of Notiomystis cincta. Taxonomy (NCBI): domain Eukaryota; kingdom Metazoa; phylum Chordata; class Aves; order Passeriformes; family Notiomystidae; genus Notiomystis; species Notiomystis cincta. Next base: position 134,613 of record VZRX01000835.1, read on the forward strand.
ACAGCAGATAGCATTTATAAAGCCAAACTATTTCAGCAAATGACAAGTGACCCTTACAGACACGTTGCTATAAATCTCTACATTTGATAAAGAAGTCTACCTGAGAATAGATTCTAGTTTGTTTGCTCAGAAAAAACTCTTCTTCAGCTCCCTGAGAGCCCAGGATGTTGGGGATAGCCAAAGAACATCTTGTGTGACCTGACAGCGTGACATCACATGTCACACCCTGACAAAAGCACAGATTGTGTGTCCCTGTGCTTCATCTAACCCTGGATGTAATACTGGGCTCTCTTTTCAGCCACACCTTTCAGCTCTCTCTAACAACTTGTACCCAGCTCTGGTACCTCTGAATACATCCAAACCTCGGCCAAGTATGCAATTGCAGTGTCAGTGATATGACTTATGACAGGGCTTGGCTCCTCCCCTAAGCCATGGATGGCACAAGGGTTTCTTTTGCTGCTGGTCTACTGAACTTACGCCGGGATATGCAAGTGCGGATGCTAAAAATGGCAGGCAGCCACTTTCTCTTGACTTCAGCTGCTCATCTGTCCTTTCATACCTCCCTTAGCCAAGTCACCATGGGGCAAAGCAAATGTTTCTGCATCAGAACAAATGGTTGGGGACAGCAGGAAGGCAACAGAATGAGTTTAGCCAACAGTGCTGTTAACACATCGGAGTGACTACAAGTTCAGCGTCACCTCTGCCCCTCTGTTGCTGAGTTATGCTGAGCAGAGCCCAGGTGTGGCTCAGAGTCAGGGCTATAAATGATGTGATGTTTGTACAGCAGCAGGTTCCCAGTGCCAAGCCCTGTGCACAGAGAGGAAGGACAAATCCAGCTTCTGAAAATCAGCCACAAGTTCATACAAATTCCCTGTAACCAGAACGTGCAGGGCCACAGATAGCATGTCATGGGGAAATAATGTTGACTGTATTTTTGCCACCATTCACTTAATAAAAATGATAGAAAAACCCCAGGGTTTGTTTTTAAATCATCCATTTTTACAGAGGAAATTCTTGATTTTGGGCATGCTACAGCTTTCTTGCTCTCTAGAAAGAGTAAGGCAGTCAAACACAAAAGATAAAGCAGATTGCTATAGCAGAAAATATATTGTAGCTTTCACCAGAGAATTACTTTCAGGCAGTTGTTTTGAAGCTCTCTCTTAGGATATGTGTATCAGAAATGCCAAAGCAAATATTTAGAAGCAAAGTTCTCTTTTTGAACATCCGGAGATGACAACTTTAAGCAAGAGCCACATGAGCTCTAGGTTCACATATCTGAATCCTAAAAGACAAGCAAGCAGATATTCCTTATATTAAAATAAAAAGGCCTAAAATAATGTTAATAAGATGCTCTAGTATAATACATTAAAAAAGAAAAAAAGTAAAATGTGCAAGCCCATTTTTCTTTTCCTCTTTTCTTTTCCTCTTTCCTTATTTTCCTTTAGAAGTGTATATTCTTACCTCCTAGCTGACCCTGAACCTGAAATCTTGTGTTGCCTGAAAACATTGCAGCTAAGCAGTCCCACACTGCTCCCTCCATGTCTGTCCACAGCAGACACACACAATTGTACACCTTCTCCTATTCTGAAAGTTAGAAAAAACCTTGAGAATTTAAACTCAGAAGATGAAGTGAAGTTAAAAGTAAGGTTCTCAGTATGTACAAAACTAAAACTCGCAGTATTCAGGTGAAGGGTGGACTGAAGCCTGTGCAGAACAAATATGTTACAAAGTAAATTTCAGTAATTCTTAGAGCCAAATTTTATCTACACTCTCTTCATAGATTTTTGTGAACCTAGACCTTGCATTTCCAGGTGCAACTAGGTGACAGCACATGTACTTCAGCCAGCATCTGATCATGTGTGTCATCACAAGGCTTGCACATGAAAACGCTTTGCAGCCCAAAGTTTAGATTCTAAATTAAGAATTTGGCCCTTTTTGTCATCCTGTATTGTGTAAACCATGAAGTTCAGTGTTGAACTGTTTAACCACTGTTTCTGGTATACATAGTTACAGAGTCAACTTGTGCTCCATTATGTCCCCTGAATGGATGTTATGGACACATTTTTCATAGATGCTGTAGCCTCAAATGAAAATGAGGAAAATGTATGCCCTCTTTGATAAGGGTAAATTTTGAAAGGAGAGACGGGAAATACGTGTTTGAAATGCAGAAAATGAAAACCAGTTGCTAAAAGATTGCTTCTGATTTGCTACTCGGAGCCAAATCTTGCTGCCTTCACTCCTGTGTTAATTCCTTAATCCATATGTACCTTGAATGACTAGTGGGAGAGCTTGGAGTCGAGTCCTCTTTCCTGTTGCAGTAGTGGAATCTGGCCATTAGGTGATAATGTGTGTAAGGGATTTACTTGAGTAGTGTTAAACTAATTGGACAAAATATGAACCATGCTCTAGCACTTTGTTTACAGGCTCCATATTCATGTTTACAAAATGATGATTTCTGAGGCTCACGCTTTTTATGTTTCCTGTATGATAAGGGCAGCCAGTGTACAGATATTTGTTATGTTTACCAGCGTTTCTGAATAGATTTTTTTTATAGTACATGGTTTTATGAAGTGTAATATTTTTATAGCAGAATGATGATCTTTGGACTTTCTATATTGTTACCTACAATTGTTTGCAAACAAGCTCTTTGCTCCCTTTTTTCTGTGCACTGTATCCCATGTTGCTGCTGCTAATGTTGCTGGCCTCAGCTGCTGCTGCCCCACCACGACGTGGGCTGACGGTATTGTGAAACTGTGCAAACTACCTTCAAAGAGCTGTGATTGTGCTGAAGGGCTGACTGCATGCTGGGTTCCTCCTGGCAGGAGGGATGGGGAGCTGTACCCTACCACAGCAAGAGTTTACTGTGGATGGCCCCCAAGGAGAAGCCTCAGTGCTCACCTTTGTCTGTATTCTGCCGTTTTGGTTTGGCATGTCCATCCTTTCCTTTCTTTATAAAGAAATAAAAAGAAAAGAAAAACAAAAAAGATCTTGCCTGGTTTTGCATAATTCCTTTCCAGTCCCCAAGCACTGGCCATGTTTAAATGCCATGTGTTGGTCACAGTAAAAGTATACAGTTACCTGTTATCTCCGTGCAGCCTGAATACTCAAGCCTCTGCTTTGGGAAGCAACAAGTAAGCCTTTAACCCCCATTAGTCACACAGTTCAGCCATGAGACAAATTTAGGATTTCAGTGCCAGACAAATGAGTGCCTTCACACAAGCTGCCTCAGCATGAATTTTCCTTGCTCCTTTGAGATCTTCCAACGTACCATTCCTCTGGAAACTGCTGGTCTCTGGCAAGCAGCCTGCATAGCCTGTTCTGTTTGCTGGACTTACTAGTGACCACAAAAGCAAAATCAACTTCTCTTACTTTGAAGGATTGGTTCTGCTTCCCTGGTCTTACATCTGAGCCTGCACACAGTTACACTGGCATTCACATCTGGATTGTCATCAGACCTGGCAGCATCACAAAGGTGGTTAGTCTGGCTCAGGTTCCTTGCAGGAACAGTGTGTGGTACCAGATATGGAGAAACAGCATGTGATTTAGGTCCAAGCAAGCATAACGGAGCAAACTTGGACTTTGAGAATATTATTCATAGGATTTCTGCTCTGACTGTAGGCAGTCCTATGCTCTGTTTTCCTGCCAGCTCCTCCTGTCCTACTCCCACTTTTTCCTTCCTTTCTTTTCTCTGTTCCTGCTCCTTTTGTCCTCATGGTCCTTCATCACTGGGACATGCGTGTCCCTCCCCATCCTCTTCCTCTGCACTCCAGCAGCTATCATGAGCTATTCTACCTTTCTCTTACCAAGTTTCTGCCCCACATGTCCATCTTGTGGTTTTTATAGCCTCTTCTTGTGGGCAGGCCAATGAGTCCAGTACATCTGTCCTTATAGGCCCAGTGGTTAAAAAAGAAGAACCATAATCATATACATGAACATACAACAAAAAACCAAACCGAAACAAATCCAGGCTTTGTGTTCCATTCCCTCTTCTAATTCCTCATGTAATTTGACCATGATCAGGAATGAGCCAAGTTCAGCCATTGTTGGATATACATTAACTTTTCAGAGGACCTGGTTAGGAAGCCATGGGTCATGCCAGATCCTGGGCAGGCAGATAAAAGTCTTTCTCTCCAATGCTAGAAAATGAATAAATGAGATGTCTGAGAGGAAGGCTTTCTAGAATATACCCAAGCGCCTAATCAAGACACAGCCCTTTTAGGACACCTGCATTGGCAACCATCTTAAAACTCTACACTTAATGAGAAAGTAACCATGCTTTTTTCCCCCTGAGATACACATTATATACATAAAATAAAATAAATAAAAAAACCTGTGGCCAACAACTCATCTCCCACTTGTAATTTTGCCCTTCAGCCAATATTCATTTCTTTCTTGTATCTTTCCCCTCCTTTATCCCATCCCAGTTCACTTCAATCCCTTTTCATGTCCCACAAGGATGTACCATGAGAACTGTCCTGAGGGTCAGAAAGTCTTGTTATATGCCTGAACAGCATCGTGTTCAAGAGCACCACAACTGCTGGCTGAGCACCTCGGGCACTACAGCAGGGCAAGCAAGAGGTGGTAACAATGACAGCTAATGTCTGAAGATCACAAGAAGCAAAGATTTTGCATCAAAAGCTCTGAAGAAGAGCTGAAGACAAGGATTTTAGGCTATGTCCAGCTTTTCAGGTTACTCACAGATAACTTCAGTGCATTGACTGTTAAAGATGCCATATTCCAACTGTCTGGAGACAAGATGGAAGAAAGGATTATCTTTCCATTCATCTAGATGGACAGGAGCTCTTTGGTTGTTTTCTAAACAACCAAAGCTGGCCTGAGATCAATTCCATTTTTTGTCAAGGAAGTTAGTTTATTAAGAGGCTGGTGACTCACCAGCTGTGGTAAGCCTGTGCATTGTTTTGGCTTGGCACGCTCCTGCCTAATTTATTCTTCCTGTCCTTCAGGGCCTGTGGTCACTCGTAAAAATAGCTGCAGCTGTAAAGCCTAACACTTTCCCTACTGTACAGTTTTGCAGCTTCAATTTCAGTGATAGTCTCCTTGCTAAGGCATGCAAAGGAAGACTCAGTGATTTCCAGTGCATTTACCCAGACTTTCTTATTGTCATGTTGTTGTCTGGGCTCTCGTCTCTATTCATGCAGCTGCAGAATGGAAATAAGGTAACCATAGTTTCAAAAGTGAGGCTGTTATTCCTTGGAATAAAACATAAAAGGAGCAAAGAGGCTTGTCATTCCCTTTGTACCACTTTCAGTAGCATCCCTTAGCAGACAAAAGGTTAGTGCAGAAGCAAGTGGATGACTTCAGTAGCCTGCAGTCATCTGGAAATCAATTTCAAATGCTGAGATGGTCTCTTTGGGCCTCAAATATGACATGCATTCATATCACCCTACCACAAGCAGCTGGCACTGAATGAGCAGATCAGAATTGATGGATGAACTCCAAAGATTAATTCAAAGATTTTTAAGCCACTAACAAGTGGAACAATCAACTTTCTCTGTTTAAATCTGTATCTTTACTATGGTGCATGTGGAGAATATTTGCTGTCTTTTGACAATATAGAATATCACTCTGAAATTTTGTCATTTTCATGACTACCTATAATGTTAATTTAGAACAATCTGCTCCACACGGTGCAATATGATTAAAACCTGTAACAAGACTAGGCAAATAGTGTTCCCTGAACAGTAAAAAACTCAGTGCCTTAAAATCCAAATAAATTATTATAGCAATAATAGTGCACTAATCCTATGAACCACAGGAGGGCCTTAAAGAAACAGATGTCAAACATGAGTGAAACCTTCAAGAACAAAGAGATAAATAAGCCTTTAATCTCAAATACAATCTCCAATTATAATTAAGTTTTTAAAAGAGAGCAAAAATTGGACCACAAAATCTTGAATTTTCATTACCAAGGCCTGGAGCTGCGTGGCAGCTTGTGAACTGACTGGCTTTATGCATCTTCCAAATATCTATGAGATGTACACGGAGAGAGAGATAGAAAGGCTGTAAAATTCTAATCACAGCAACCTGCGTATTTAAAAAAAAACCTAAAAAATGAAGGAAGGAAGAAGGGAAATAAACTATCACATAACAAGTGTCAATGCTATTCCAGCATAGCAACTGTTAAAGAAGGTGCTTCTCCAGAGAAAACACTATCCCACTCCTCTCCTCAGCTTCAAGATGATGAGTATTAGCAATTCCCAGAAGAACTATTTTAGGTAAACCTAAACACTAAGGATTACATCTAGTGAGACTTTTTTCAGCTCTGTGACAAACGCTGCTCTAGCAGCCTCCTTGAGGAACAATGTGGCATAAATTTGTGCAGAGCAGCAGTGTGGAAGTGCTGCACAGCAACCCCCATCAGGGCACCCTCCTGCAAAGTGACAGTCCCTCTTTTAGTCCAAAGAGCATTAAATAAGCCTACACTGCTGGAAGCTTGCATCACACTCCCAGCAGGTTGTTGTGTGGGTCTGACCTACATCAGCCTGAGGAAGGAGCTGATGGGGTTCCCTGCCCTGATCTGCAGCACCCTTAGCAAGTACTGGGATCACAGGGTTTCCACATGATGCAGAGATGATGCTCCCACTGCCTGAGCTTCCAGAGAAAAGAAGGAACTGCTTTCAGCAGGTTATAAAAGTGTACTTCTACACAGCCTTCAAGAGGGATGATCTGACCAAGAAAGCAGCACCAAAGTCACAGAGGGGCTCTCACTAAGGGCATTGATCTACTCCACATATCTTCTTGGTTTGACTTTGTTGTGCCTGAAAAGTTTGGCTTGGTCCACTCTGAAAGGGCTAACACTCCCTCTGTGTGCAGGGCAGACACTACTGTCCAGACCAGGTGCCAAGGATCAGTAGCTTTTGGATACAGTATTTAATTTATAAGGTGTTTGGTGTGAAAAACAAGAAATCTCTTGTAAAAAATAAGATAGTCCTTGTGAACTGAAGCTGTAGCATCACCAGCTAACATTAATGTTTATTGGAAAGATCAATACACGTATAAAGATGAACTCAGATGTCTGTGGGACACAACATTTCAAATCTTTCCAATATGAAAAGATCCTCTCTACATACTTTGCAGGCTGTCTGTAACCACCCAACTCAATTTGGCACACATACTTTTGCATACATGAGTAAAATGCATCCATTCTTCTAAAAGTATACATACTTGAATATTTATTTTTAAGTTTTGTCTGTTAGGCCTTGTGCAAATCTAAATTACTCTGTGTCAAGTCTTAAATTACTTTGTAGAAGTCCACTATGACCTATTGTTTATTTCACTTTGATCCCAATAGTTTTGGAAAGGACTTTGGCATGTTTACCTACAAGTTACTCATCATGTATGCCTGTGGGGTTTTTTATACACTTTAGCCTACTGAAATGTCCTCCTTTTCTTTTAGCTAAAGAAATAGGCCAAAGGTGATTTCAGGATCCCTATCTGGGTACGCATCACCAATTCCAAGACCTTTGTCTGCCACTAATAAGTCAGGGATATCTTAGATATCATCTTGCTCTCACATTTCTCCAGCAAGTGAGAGAAATCTCAGTTCATCAAGAGAAAAACTGACCTTAAGTTTAACACTACTGAGGATACTGTAATTAGACTGAAGTGAGCCCTAGTGCAATCATGCAATTCTGTCTCAAATGTGATAATCTACCTTTTTTTTTTCCCCCAAAATAAATCTATCAATATTTGTGTTCAAAGTTTTCCATTGGCAGTAGTTTAGGTGGTTGTTCTTTAACTGGGGAAGGGCTGAAAGAGGAGAAAAGCACAGAATTGTACTTTCCCATCAGGAATGATCCCCTGCTCCTGGCCATCCTCCAGCCTGGCTTAGGTTGTTTAGGCTGAGGAGAGCGAAGGTACCAGGAAAAAGCATGTGGTAAGTGAATTTATTAGTAGTGAGCCATGCCAGAAACATATTTTTATCATATTCTACTAAATTTATATTCTATACAGCTCAATAAAGACCTGTGAGTCCTGAGGAAAAGATTTCATTACTAAAATGACTGTCATTATTTACCACTGTCTCTCAATTTTGACACCTCACTTTCTACCATCAGTCAGAACCCTGACTTTACCCTTTTCCTTATAATCACTGAGATGTTTGTATTGGTTAAAGCACTTTAAGAAGGACATACAAAGCTTGGGACAAAATCAGTGACTAAGGTTCTTCATAAAGCACATGTCTGAGCACACACTTTGCTAGGCGGCAATGGAGGAAGCAAATCTCCTCACAACCTTATTTGAGAAGTCCATGTCACATCATTGATAGTCCTTCCTCAGAAACTGGAAATAGGTTTTAAAGACAGAATAGAAAAGTATATTTTTCATTGTTTTTTCTATTCTTGTTGGATTAATCAGGTTTTTCATGATGAGGAAACCAACTCTGCTTTGCAGCCTGGTTTGACACCTGCTAGCAGGTGCAGCCTGCCAAGCAAGCATCACCAGCCCTCCCATTCTGCTCCTCTGGACATGATAATTATAGCAAAGAAATGCTTATATGTCACTTAACTCTAACAGAAGTTTCCCCAGCTGAGTGAAGGAGGTGAATTTTCAAGGCAATTTTACAAGAAAAGGCTCTCTTACCCCAGCTGGCCTGATTTAGCAGTATAAAATACACAGTATAAAGAGTACACCTGACTGAAGAAGCAGCACTCATCCCTTCCTTCCCAAACACAATATAATCCTCCACAATTGCTTCAGGGATACCAGTAATGCAGTGGTGTGGTGCTAGAAATAGCAGTTTGGTGCTTCTTCTCCCAGGGAAGTTGGCACACAACTATTAAAAATGACCATTGTAACTTCTTTACTTAAGAGAATTTTATAAGTTAAAAAAAAGGACAGTTTTAAAGGTCTATTTATTGAATTTTAATCATATAGCCCCATACCTGTATCCACATTACCAACTGCAAGCATAACTAACTTGTGAATAAACCCATTAATCGGATTTTTTCTCATGTTTAAAACCTGCTTTCTTCTAAACAACCCTCACAATATAGCTTTATATTTTAAATTAGAATCTAAAATTATCTAATTTGAAGCAATATTATATATAAATAACCTGCAAGATGAACTTCAGCCCAGAAAATGACTTTAAAACACTCAGTATCAGTCTTCATGACAGTAAATCACACACCAATATAGCCATTACTGCTACACACATATTTCAGCAGGAAGTTGACTTAAGCAATTTCAGCTTCAATTTTGTCTGTCTCTTTTGCCATGTTGACTAATTGAGGACTGAAAGCAGTCTCATCCCATAAAGGCCCCATCCTCCAGCTGCCTGAAGGTTCTGCTGCACTGCATATATGCAGTGCTACTCGTGCAGGGGCCCTCCTTCATCTACAGCTGGTTGACTTCTAGGAAAAAAATTCCCAGGAGAAAACTTGCTCTTAAGAATAGTTGTATTGTAAGTTTAAGCAGGGGAAGATACTGATTGGGGTTTTTTTTTTGTTTGTTTGGGTTGGTTTTGGGTTTTTCCCAACCCACACACAAGGTTTGATGCTGGCAGTCAGCCCAGCAGTGGGGAGCTGCCCCACCCTTGAGCAGTGGCCTCCAGCCCTCCCGGCTGCTTCTCAGGCCCCGAGAAAAAGAACAGCTTCACTACAAAGCCAGCTGCCCCTCTGCCAGACTGCTGCACTCTGCTTCCCCTTGTCTATACAGTTTTGGACATTACAGCTTTTCACAGCACAGGACTAGCTGTTTTCTATGCACGTGTGATACAGACCAGAGTCTAGAGCTTGCGTGGTTTCTACCTAGAGTTTATAATAACAGGGTAACTATGCTCATAAAAGCTTCAAGTATTTAGCCCCACCCAACTATAATCTAATCATGACAGACAGGCCTTTTTGCATGTAAGGCAGGGGAAAGCAGTGATAATTGAAACAACTGAAATGCTTGTCTTCTATACTGACAAAATACTTTCATTTTGCATTGTTAAAGGTAGTACCCTTGCTTTAGTTCATGCTACCCAGCTGTTGCTTGGCTTATCTACAATCATTGTTAATTGCAGTCGCTGCTAATTTGCCAATATGTATGTCTTGCAATGAAAGTTTTTTCCCAGATCCATTCTGCATCTTTTCTACTTTTCACTTTGGCCATTCATAGAGAAGAGTCTTTTTCAAGTGATTTTGTAATTACACCATTGTCTTATTTGCAGGGCCTCAGCTAGAAATACATGTTTTACTTTGCTGTTTGGTCCGACTCCAGATCCTACTGGAACTGCAGGTGATGAAATGCCTCTAGCTCCATAAAGTACTAATTTATCCTAACTGATCAGGTTTTACATAGAAACTGTGGATCTCTCAGATGTTATCTGATGATTTTGTGCAATAGTGTGCTCCATGGTCAGTCACAGTGAGAACTGTTACCTTTAGAAACTGCACCTATATTTTTCAGCACTAAGTACTTCTGAATTTTAGAAAGTGTTTTTAAAAAAGAAGTATAGCTTCTTCTTGAATTATTTAGTTGTTAAGCATTTATTTCAGTTTTCTTCACACTAATACTAAAGTCATATTTGTACTAGGATGCCTTCACAAACATGTCAGTGCTGAGCATGCGTTTTACAGATGTTATTCATTATTTCCGTAACACAGACTCCCTTCTTGGCATTCTCAGGTGTTCAATCTACTCAATTACTGCTGTGTGCTCCATTTGGAATAAAATTTCTCAAGCATCAACCCCAGCATGTAGGAATTATGTATCCATAATTAAAGATGCAAAGAGAATACAAGTGTCACATCAAGCTGTGCTCTCACTCGGCTCAGTTTGAGACTGCAGCTGATTAAATGTCATAGTGGTTCTAGTCAATCTTGTCTACCTACCACATGATTTCTGTCCACTTTAAGGAACAAGTCTAGGTTTCATTGCAAGGTCTAGGAAGACTGTCCAAGCAATGTATCTTTTCTTCACATTTTATGCAATTTTGGAGCTACCATAGCAGGGAAATATTAACTGCTTCAGTCCTCAAGTCACAGTTTCTTCAACAACTGGTTTAACTGTTGTTCCCTTGTCGGTCAAGTAACATTCCAAATAAGGTTTTCTCGCAATTCTTTTCACAGATGGGAAAGGGCACCACTCTTTTCCCCCAAAGATGCTTGTTAAGAATTGTATCAGATACATCCTATAGGACTGATTTTATCGTCGAGTTTAACTGCTCCATCGCATTAGTAGATTGCTCTGGAATGCCCATTATGGCCTGGCAGAACACTCCTCTTTCCCACATGCTACCATGCATGTGACTGCAAAGGCATGTCAAGAGGAAGACAAGAGATGCCTGAAAATGAGAAATATTGCAGGCTGCTTTACTCGGCAGTCGGATCAGAATACAGTGAGGTCAAGAAGCGCTAATTCCTGAGGTGCGGCTCTGGGATGAGAACAGGAAGCGCTGTATGTCCCCTGCAGTTATGAGGGATGTCCCTGCCACCCCCACAACCAGGGAATGGGATATGGACCCCCCCCACAAAGAGGGAATGGGATATGGAGACCCCTTCTGAGGGAGACAGAGTATTCGTTTGCTAAACAGACCAATCATCCAACAGCTCACCTCCTCAGAGGGCAAAATTTAAGATACTACCAAATATTATTAAAGCTCATCCAGCCCTGGCTACCTTATGCACGTGTCCTTGTGGGCAAAACTACCAGCCCTGGGTGCACAAGCACTGAAGACTTGTTGAGCCAACGATGGAGGAGCCAGGACTGCCCCTCGCCAGCTGCAGGCAGCAGTTCAGGAGAGTGCAGATGTGTGCTGGCAGCAAGGGATGATGAGCTGCAGAACAGGTATCTACAGAAATAGATATCTGTTATTACAGTATCCCATGCAGAGTAACTGCTGCACAACTGTAGAGTCTGTCAGCTAAAAACCCGGAAAGGAATTCAGGCACACTGGCTTTCAAATCCAGTGAGGAAAAGTTTTAGCTCAATGACTGAGAGTAACAAATCACTAAGTGAGTTAAAAATGTAGTGACCTGGCCAAAGGCTGAGGGAAAATAAGGAGAATAACTGGACAGTCTAATAAACTTCAGAAGTATCTCCTTGCAAAGGTCAGATGTACAAGGCTAACAAAAAAGAAAGCAATGAGAATGTCAGGAAGAAATTCCAGGAAATGACAGACAAGGTATTTGTGAAGATAATCTAAGTGATAAAGATTGCAGGGGACCTGTCTGTTTGAAAACCAAACCAGCTACAATTACCTGTTCCCATATGAAGAAACACAGGAGCCATCCTTTGACATACATGGCTTGTCTTATTCACACGCACATAATGACCTAAAAATCAAAAGGGAACAAGTAAATAGCCAAAAGGGCATATGAGTAGATGAAAACAAAGAAATGGTGTCAGCTTGCTGATACCAGAACCAGAAAGGTTGAGCTACGAAATCAGTTTCAACTGACATAGGACACAAAAGACAATTCAAAGAGTTTGATAAAAGCATTAGCAAATAAAATAGGACAAATGAAGTTGCAGTCATTAAATAATGCAGAAAGAGTCCATGACAGATAAAAGCAGAAGTCTGGTAATAATAACCCAAAATAGGTATGAATTTAGCATGAAAAAAAATAGAAAGAAGCATAGTTCCAACTAGGAAAAAAGCAGGTGGAATATATTTTAGAAAAAAAAGTGTGGCAAAACCTAATGAAACTTGTTTTGAAATCTGCCAGGCCCTCCCAGAAACAAATTGAAATGATCAGTTTGAGATGATCAGTGATTTTCCCCCAGGTCATGGAAGGACAGGGCAGTGCTGCACTGGAGAAGAGCACATGTCTGAAGAGAAGGGGTTCACAAAAACTCAGCAAATTATAAATCATATGGCCTAATTCTGACATTAAAAAACCACAAAATACTACGAAGAAAAACCTGCTTCAGTAACTTATTAAACTTTCAGTCAACGTTCACTCAGGGAACAACACACTCAAAAGTACACCTAACATGGAGTTCTCCAGAGCAACTCATGTCAAATCCAATCTAATTTCTCTATTGAACAAGCTAAAAGAGGTAAAAGAAAAGCTATGGATACACTAAGGGGATCTTCTGCACCTTTTTTTATACTCTTACAAAAAGCCTAAAAACCATATGCAAATAAAAGCACTATAAATACACACAGAACAAAAGCAAACTTTGAATCTTTGCTAGCTGGTTTTGTTGTGTAACTGGTAGAGCCTGTCATGTGGGGCTGCTTTCTTCTGGACATGTTTCAGGTTAATGATTTTTCCATTAACTATTTAAAAAAAAAAAAAAAGTGAGACACTCTCAAAATTGGAGAAGAGTACTGCACTGCTGGTAAGGCTTTGACTGAGACGTGGTGACCCTTGACTATGCCTTAAGAAAGCTGTAAACATAAATGGAGTAGGCAAAAGGTTAAAAAATGCAATAGGCACAGCCTGTGAGAAAAGGCTGAAGAACTTGTTTACTCCATGAACAAAGACTCAAGAACAATGCAGGCTTTTTTTTTTTTTTTTTCTCCCTACATGGACCTGAGCCTGAAAAGTTTACAAATTTTCAGTAAAGGAGAATAAGACTACATTTTCAGTCTTATTATGTAAGGCTAGAAATTAGTTCTATAAGTGTAGCTGTAATATTAATGACTGAGCCTCTGAGCCTGGCCATCTAGGATATGTGGATTGTTACCACATGAGGATTTTGTTGGAACATAGAGAACTGATTTCCATAAGCCTTCCTTGTGTCAGTGTATGTCGAATCAACTGGAATAAATGACTCCTTTGAGACCTAGTTCAGATCCACACTGCTGCTTTTAAATAGGAGTCTAAGTAGTCCACAGAAATATGCTGGGCTACATTCTGGCTTTACATAATGCAATATGCCAAAGGGATTAAAATTCTTCCACTCACGCCTCAAAGCGGGGTGTTGTTGTGGGGTATCATATCATATGCTGAATATATATAGAAAAGGAAGAGGTTGCCCAGTGCTTTTCCTCAAACCTGCTGCTCTCTAAGCAAGCAAAGGGGAAAGAAGGCTGAAGAGAGGGTATTTTTTTGTTGGGGATTTTTGTGCAGTTTTTGGGTTTGGCGTGCATGGCTTGTGTTTTGGGGTTTTTTTTTTTTGTTTGTTTGGTTTGGGGTTTTTTTTTTTCTAACGTGAGATCCTGCAGGGAAGAGGGAAACGAAGGGAACAAAGCAGCCATGGAATCCAATTCTTGCAGAGTGTAGCTGTGCCCCAGGCTGCATTCTCAGCTCAGCTCTGGACCTTGGAAACTGAGGCTGCAGGTCATTGGAAAGCACAGGAGATAAACACCCATTTTCACTATCTCTAGTGCACTGAGCAAAGATAATGCGTTTGTATGACTCAGATTTTCTAGAGATAGTATTAGCAAGGTTAGAGTTTATCTTCTCTTCTACGTAAGTAACCTCTGCTCAGGTATGAAATGGAAAGCGCTGGTAAGAGATGCGATTTAGACCATTCCAATTAAAATTACTGAAGGAATTATCACAGAATCACAGGATGGCTGGGGTCGGAAGGGAGCCCTGGAGACCCTTTCACCCAGCTCGCCTGCCAAGGCAGGGTCACTCCGAGCAGGTGACGCAGGGAGGCGCCCAGGTGGGCTGGGAACGCTTCGAGGCAGGGCCCCGGGCGGGCTCGGGGCCGTGCGCTCCGAGCGCCGCCCGCCCCGCGTCCCCACCGCCTC
>VZRX01000835.1:156055-190093 GCA_013398075.1 Notiomystis cincta
TGTTTTGTTGTATAATAATATTTTTTTTTTTTTTTTTTTTTTTTTTTTTTTTTTTAGTTAAATTTCTTGTGTTGCAACTGCAGGAATCAAGTGTAGCTTTTAGTCTGACTGTAGTGTTATGATCAAGACTGGCAAGAATATCTTAGAATTTAAATTTCAAGGAATTTAAATACCCCCCGAGAATTCCAAATCATTGAACATATTACAGTTAAAGAAAGTGTCAAAATAATGGATATATCTGGTATCTGCAAAGCTTTTTATTACAAGGTGCATCTCTTATGGTGTATCTGGCCAAGTTCCTGTTGAGAACGAGTTTCTATTTAGAAGCAGCTGATGCAAATACCGTGTGCATCTTCTGTAGAAAGAATTCTGGCGAAGCCGCGTTGCTCATAACTGTAGTGGAGTTTGAACTTATGACACTATTTTTCTCCGTTTGGAGTCTTTTAGATAATACCCATCAAAATAAACTCTTTTCAGTTTTTCTGACTGAATCCTTTCCACTTCTTGTATCTGTTTTTTCTATCTGTGTACACACCTGTTGCTAACTGCTCTTCTCTGAAGTTTGTTGAATCACCGAGTTTGAAGTAATCACCAGGTCATTTCAGCACTTGCAGATGAAGCTCAGGGTAACAGTTTGCTTTGCTTGCTGGCCCTGCTCTTTCAAAGAGAGGGTGTAAGCACTCACAAAAAGATGCTTGCTGAGCATTTCTTCATCCTCAGTGTAACATGAAAATAGCTTCAGTTCTTCGTTTCATCAAGTAACTTATGTTTTCTTTATATTTTTGAGGAATCTTACTTGAAAGAAAGAAGTGCTAATTCTCTGCACAAAAGCGAACCATAAATCTGTGGCAATGCCAATCAGATGCTTAATGACTTCTGAGCTATAATTACACAAAATTCTGTTTCAATGGCTTTAGGTAGTTCCTCTCTGGTCTGAAAGAAGACCCAGAGTAGATTCCTTTTTCTTTCCATCTGAAGAGCAGATCCCACTAAAAGAAAGATTTAGTTTTTCTCTCTTACATTAAAAATAATCTCTTGTCTTTCCTTGGAATTCTACCCATAACCCTGTCCTCTAGTTTCATGTGGCTAAGAAAAAACTGTAATACTGCAGGAGATTTTTGTTTCTGTTTAACTTTATTTTTGTTTCCCCTTTTCACAGCACTTTTGGGGGCCAGTTGCCAACTGGGGTCTTCCTGTTGCTGCTTTTAATGACATGAAGAAATCGCCAGAAATTGTTAGTGGCCGAATGACATTTGGTAAGACCTGAGACAAACTTCTTGTTAGAAAACTGACTCCAGAACACAGTTTGTGTCTTTTAAGGAGTGATATATTATTAGTTGTCTGCAAACTTGTGATCAAAGCAGATGTAGATATCAAATATCTTGTTACATAACTTGAGGCCATTTAAATCGAGATACTGAAAAACTTCAGGGATCTTTTTTGGAAAGCTTTCTACTAATTTGGGAGGGGAGAGTGAGGCAGTTCTTGACCCTTAGCAGTTTTCCAGACCAGACTGTCTACTGAAGTATAACTCTTGTTATCTTACATTTTGAACAAGTGTGTATAATAATATATCTCTTTACTCAATTGTATTCTTTGTATGAAGAACAATGATGCTTTGTGGTTAGCGTGAAATTTAAATATATATCAACACTGACAAAGTGAAGAAATGGTAATGTTTGGTCAGCAGGGTGCAAGAAGCAGCAAAGACTTTAACTCCTTGCAAAGCAGATGTCTATGAGAGATTATTGTGACTCTTAATGAGAAATTCTTTTTAAATGAGAAATTATTTTTAAATGCATAAGTAATATTTTTCCACCTTTCTTTGGAACATGTATAGTTTTTGCCTATATACCTGTCCCTTATGTTCAAATTTTTTCTAGGATTAGAAATCTTGTATTTTTAATTTATTAGCTTAACTTTGGCATTATGTCTCTTCCTTAATTCACTTAATAACTTAATTCTGAGTAATTCCTCTTCCCAAAAGCAAAATACCTTTGGCTTACGAAATTTTATAGCCTCATTATCATTAGGCTCTGCTTAAAGTAATTCAGGGACTTAATCAGCTTCCTTGAGACAGAAGACTAGTTTAAATAGTCTCCAGTATAGCAAAACTGTTTTGCAAATAGTGCCTTGGTGGCAGCTGCTCAGCAGTGTTGAGACACCTTTTTAAATTTTTGCAGGTAAATATAGTTTGTACTAAATACAGTGTGTACAGAACCTGGGAGATGAAAAAAGAATATTTGTACTTTAAAATAGGCAGTTTTCCTTGAACAATTAATTTGCCTTTTTTTTTTCTTTAAGCCTATCAAAACTTTATAAAAATAGTGAATTCTTGGGTTGTAATTTCCTGTATTTAAATTCAGTTATGGTAGGACAGTAGGTCAAAAGAGTTTCTCATCTTTCTGGAAAGCAGGTAACAAAGCTTCATGTTTCTGAATGTTCATGATTTCATGAGCATTGAAAGCTCCTGATCTCAAAGTTCATTTAGAAATGTTCCCAGAAAGAACTGTATTTAAGTGATTAGTGTATTTAAAAATACTTGGTCTTAGAAATTGTCCAAATAATTGTATGGTACAGACTATGTCTCATTGAGATAAACTTATTTTCTGGCTGAGATAATTTAGATAATAAATGAACGAGATTTCAGATGCATCACAGGATAGTGTATGAGCACTATTTTGTGTTTTCTTGCATTGGATCCTCACAGTGAATGTTTGTAGGGCTGTTGGAAAAGTCATAAGCAACAACAAATGTTCTATTTGTCATTACATTTTACTAGTAGGAAAATTATGATTCAACAAAATGAAGATATTTACAGTCTCTTAACAATAGCTATCATGTTTTGCAGCACTGTGTTGTTACTCCTTGGCTTTCATGAGATTTGCCTACAAAGTGCAGCCAAGGAACTGGCTTCTTTTTGCATGCCACTTCACTAATGAAGTTGCACAACTTATTCAAGGAGGGCGACTGATCAAATACAGGCAAGTGACATTTTAAAATGGGGAAGTCATAAACTGATGGCTCCTGGAATACTCTGTTAGTGATTTTTAACTGTGGTGCAAAGCTCTGCACGGTTTCTGAACTTGTTTTAACTTCACTACCTTTTGCCAACCTGTTAACAAGCTTGTTGTCAGTAGGCAGAACGTTTTACCTTGCACCTCCTTTGAACCTTCTGAGGTCTGCACGTAGAAAAGGCAGGAAGCCCTTGTGGTCCTGAGAGAGTGTAGACAGGGCCTTCAGCAGCTTGAGGGTTTTGGGGGTTGTTTTGTGCAGTCTGTTGGTTTGTCTGCATGTGTCCATCTTGGTGACTAATTCCTGAGATGGAAACATCCATAAAACTGTGAAGGAGTTGTCCATGGGAAAGAGAAGTGACACGAAACCTATCAGAGCTGACCATTCTATACACGAGGTAGAGCCAGCTGTGTGCCTGGGGAACAGACTGCAGTTACTCTCACACCCTCATTGCTTAGCAAGCAGTGCAGACACTGCCCCAAGCAATCCTGGGGAGTCAGGATTATGGTTTTTCTCTCTTCTGCCCCAAGAAATTACTGTGGAGCAATAGGAGGATGAAACCTACTGAACTATAAATTAAAAAATGAGACCCTGCAAAATTGCAACTGGACTTGTCTCTGCATAAATCACTGACCAATGTCCTTCATTCATAAAGTTCTACTGTAAGTTCAGAGTTTTTAAATAGAAATTGTAGTTCAATATTCACTCTTAAAAAAGCTGTTTTTCTTTTGGCAGGCTGGAGAAAAAGAACTAAATACATAACTTGAAATAAACCAGGGAATGTATTCATCCTGAATTACAACCAAGGAAGACATGCCATCTACAGTTGCTGTGACAATTACAGTGGGGATGAAACAGAAACACCTATTATGAATATGACCCCACCAAGAATTCTTCTAATAATTTTTTTACCTTGCCTTTTAAAAAGTACTATTCAGCAATGTAAACAATTACATTTAAAGTCTTGCTGCCTTACTGATCTTTAATAACTACCCTTTCAATAAAAAGTTAGCCACCCAAATAACAAGCAATATTTGGAAACCAACTTTTTTATCTAACAGTCTACAAAAGTGGCCCATGATGGTTTGACAAAACTAATTTTAAAATCAACATGAACAGAGGTCAGTAAACAGAACTGTAGGTGGTATCATTGTTCATATATTAACATATTCTTAAAAGCCATTTAACTTGAGTGCATTCATTCCTATTCTGTCTTTTTTTTAACTTAAGCAGTGGCTTGCTGATCTACAAGAACAAATGTGTAGACAGGCAGCCTGGAAGTGAGCAGCCATCCCTCTTCCCTCACTGCATGCCTTGTCTCAGTAAAGAGACTTCATTAAACATCCATTTTTATGTCGCACACTATTTAAAGAAGGCTTGGAAAAACAAAAGCATAGCACTGAATGAAGGAAAGCAACAAAGCTTGATACTGTTCTTTAAGAAGTTCTAAATGGATTTTATTTTTTTCCTACTGTTTGAGTTATTCTAGATGTATGTAATTCTTACACAGGCAAAAACTAAACTTGTTTGGAGTCTAAGATCTGAAAGACACAAAGTGCCTTTCAGTAGTTTTTGACTTCATTGTGAGAGTGGTTTTCCTGCATGATCTGCCTGAAAGTTACATTGCTGTAAAGATAAAACTGACAAAGAATGTGAGAATGTATGTTAAAGATTTTTTTTTCAGTGCAGTGTTTTTGAACAATAAACATGTTCCAAATGGCAATAAAACTCTTGAACACTTGGAAGAGTTTTGTTTTTCATACTGTGATAATAGACCCAAAAGTGAAATTTTATTATGGAGTGTCACTTTATTATTGTAACAGCATGAAGCAAAACCAGGATGAAAAAGTAAATGTACTGAGTTTAGGTAAGTGTCCTCTGGGTCCTAATACCTAAAACTTCTGCCAGCAAGAGTGTATGGATACTTAGACTGAGGAGTCCTGCTGCAATAGGCAGGGTTGAATTCAGAGCTCTCATTATGCAACTAAGTCAATATTACATATTGTCTTCTAGCAATTAGAGCAAGTCTTAATTGACTGTCCTCTAATTCTCTCGTATGGCACCATTTTTTGATGGACATACAAGAAAGAGTCAACTAGGGCATGTCTGCTGGATGGGAAAGCTGGTATTGACTGCTACTTCTTGCTTTAGAAAATTTACTGCTTGAAGCTGTCCCTTCAGTACTGCTGTCTTGTCACAAACATAGCCACTCCCCATCTCCTGGAACAGAAGCACCATTAGACTTCTGTATAAATGAGTAGAGAACACAAGCAGGTATGGACATTTGATTATCTTGGCACCTTATACTTTGTTATATACTTCTGGAGAGAAAAATAAGCTACAACTGAGTTTGAACTTCACAGCTCTGGGGTGTGTTATGCTGCTCTTGGGTGAAGCTTGCAGTACAGCCTGTACTCTACTTTCACCTGCTTTGGTCACTGTTCATTAGCCCCTAATTGTCTGTATATGAGAACACTATTTGCAAGAGTTTCTTCTCATTTTCCTGGTAGCTGAACCATACTTTCTTACGCATTTCCTTCTTTCTTCCCCTTATCCAGTCACTGTGACAAGGCTCGAATTCTTTCATACTGCACTACTGCAGGAATGATTTGCAGGTGGAAAGTGGGCTCTACCTTGCTTTGATTAGATTTTAAATCAGGGATGCTTCCTGCAGCCCATACAGACTTAAAAAAGGTGAAGGGGTGGCAGCAAAACATTTTTCATGGGACTTGAAGGGACAGAGCCCTGTTTGGGAAGGGAAATCCAGTCTGGGCTGGATATTCCCAGCCTATCAAAAATAGTTTATAGGGGCAGAGTGCCACCAAGTGGCTTGTGGCCTCTGTCAGTCAAAGCATTATTTAACAAGCCATTTACTTACCATTTCTTTATTTAAAGGTGCTGGGACCAAAGGGATTATTGGAATATTATTATAAGAAATTATTGTACTAAATAATCATATGATTAGTCTGCACCCTCCTCCTCTGGCACAAAATACTGAAATACACTGGCATATGCTCATTTTGGGATGGGGCTGCTTGGGATAATCCAAAAAGGAACAATAGTTTAAAGAAGACTGGAGATTTTATATTCCTGAGGTTGACCACCTTAATGGCACTAATGGCTTCCTTTTTCTCTTTTCTTATTCCCCTCAGGTAGCACTGAATGAAAGAACGAGGCTATGTGAGTTTCACTGATTAATTCTAAGTTAGAGCTTAGTATTTGCATTTGACTTACAAGATTATAGGGCTTGTCTGTACTTGCCATTATTCTGAAATACCTACTTGGTTTTAATTTCACAGCTTGGTTTAATAACAACTTTCAGCTGTAGGATATGTCCTGTCACTAGAAACCTCTGCTGCTGTGCTCCCAGCCCCTGCCCTGTGTGTACTGCTTCTGTTCCACCACAGTAGGACTGGGAACCACGTGGCCTCTCCTCTCTTGCTGCAGTAGTTACTGCTATAGCAACAGCTGCTGTCTTCTTTCAGTTCTTCAGACAGAAAACAATTTCTCACCTTTCTGACCAAATCCTGCTACACTGCTGGTAAGGAATGCAACACCCTTAGGAATTCAAGTAGGAGACAGTACCAGCTAAGCTCTGTCTTTCTGTCCCCCTTTCTCCCCAGTTTGAGCTGGAGATGTCTTGAGTCACTTTTTAAGCCAAGGCTTAAGACTGTAACTGACTTACAGCATCAAAGTAGCGTTTTCTGCTATTGCAAGATTGAGTGTCCTTGGTCTGGAAGCTTGATGATTTAGGATTCAAATGTGGAAATCATTTGGTAGCAGGGTAATTAATGGGCAGAAAGCAATAACCATAATTGCGCAGCCAGAAGAGAGGAATTACTTGGATTCTTTAATGAGAGTAGTAGCACCTACAGATAGTGAGTTGTGTTCAACCTTGCACAACTGTCTCATGCTTTGTAATCATTTTAGCCAATGCTGCTATATATGGGTGGTATTTTTGGGGGGGGGACAGTGTTGGGGGTTTTTTGATCCTTTTTTTGGTTTTGTTTTGGAGAGTTTCTGCTTTTAAGAATTCTATATAAAGTGAATGTTTCCTACTCCAAACCAGCAGAAAAGTCTTTTGGCCACAGTGCTACCACTAAAGCCTGCCAGCTCTCAAAGAAAACACACTCTTAGTAAAATGTAGTTCTCCATAGCATTGAGGGTTACCTTTTGTTCTCCATACAAAACCCAATGGTGTCATCTGAGCAAGGTGTCATCACAGCAGAGAATTGGGGGAGGGGAGGAAAGTCTCAGTAAGTTTAGAGACAGAGAAGGCAGTTAAAAAAGGGAGAGTTTTCTCCTTGGCACCAAGACAGGTTTTGACATGGAAATTAAGTGCTTGGAAAATACAGTCCTAGATTAGGACAGACCAGACTTATAACTACTCCAGTGTTTTCCTTGGGTTCTTGCATGAATGCTGATACAAACTATATTATGGTCCACTAATTTGAAGAGCATCAGACTATCAAATGCGTTTACTTCAACTGTGTGTGTTTCCAGTGTACATAAATCTGTGTTACACTGCTACAGGTGCACACACAGGTTATTTCTTTACATGCCAGTTCTAAGAATGTGAAGGCAGTCAAAAAGAATAAAAAGATGAGATAGAGACAAGTAATAAAAAACTCTATTAGAGTGATATGTTCATATCACTTAGTCCAAAGCCCTTAATGAATACAGTCTGTTTCTTCATGCTCATGTGACAGGCATCAAAATTAGCAGTAGAATATAGAACAGTAATACAGGCAATATTTGCAAGCACAGTTACCAGCTCTCTTAGGTTTTCAGTTGGTGTCTCACAGGGTACATTGTTCTTGTCTGCATTTGAGGAAGAACTCACTGCCTGATGCAATATGACTGCAGTTCTGCTTCTATAGAGCTGGAATATTTCTGCTGCCAACTTACACAAAGGCTAAAAAGTTTATCCTGATTGAGCAAGACATTGCTGCAAGTTTTATTATCTCTATAAAGTAGAAAAGCAGTCTGGTGTCTAAAATTAGGCAATTTCTTTATTAAATTAATTATAGAGAAGTCTGTCTCTCCCCACCCAATCCCTTTCTGCCTTTGCAGATCTAATACCTACCAGTGCATTGCATTTAGTCACTGTGGTAACCACTTAAAAATAACCAATGTCCATGGAATCAACTCAATAGCAGCTAGAAAGCAGAAATACTGGGTTTTTTTGATAACCTGCTCTGAGTGTCATCACTGAGGTCCTGTTCCTTCAAGATCATTGCCTCTCTTTATCACATGGCCTAAGTCTGACCATATTGCTCTCTTCTTTTCCTACTTTTCATCCTTTTCCCTTTCTTCCCACTTTCTTTAACAGCAGATTTCAAGTAACTATGGCAACAAGGCTAGGAACTTTCTGCTTATTCATTTCGTCTGAAATCTGGGTCATGTCTTTCTCATTGCATGAAACTTGTATGGGGTAACTCAGCCTTGGTGCAAGAGAAGGCAGTGTCAGCTATGGCACCACTTACATGATGGCTGTATTTGGTCCATTGTGTTAGAAAAATATAAAGGTACAAAGTAAGCCATTTAACATTTTGAAAGCATTTAATGCATAACTTACTCAGGGAAGAACCATTGCTCTAACTTGCTCTAATTGATGTTGATTTATAGGCTGATGGGAGTAGTTTAATACTGTCCTAAGGTATGGATTAACTAAAGGGATGCCTTCTTGGAGTGGTATTTAGTGATGTAAATGGTACCAGTAGCCTCTTTCAAGAGGAAATGTGCTAGTGTGAAATCTTAAAGGCATCTCCTGACAGGATGAGATATTAATCTCCTCTAATCTGTCACTGCAGTTTTATTGAATCTGAGATCACAGTTTCAGGACAGAGAGCTCTCCAGATTTTAACTTGTTTCAGTGCTAAGGGAGTAGCAATATTATCTCAAACACTCCTATTTTACAGATTCGGATTTACCACATCTCCTTGCACCTAGGGTAACTTAAAATTCTAAAACAATTTCTATATTTCTTCATGGGGAAGCCATGCAAAGCAACAAGTACAAGGTGGTTTTGTACACACTTGATGCTGTGGGTCACCTGCAAGCAAAGCACAAAGCCCGAAGTGTGATGAGTAACCTATTATTTTGTGTGTCTTACAGTGTAATTTGGTAAACATCAGCATCAGCTCTCAGCCAGATTATTGTTAGTAACAGGAACAGGTTCAAGGATTTGGCAGGGTATCCAGTAGTGTTATCAGATGATCAAGCACCTGCACTACCTGCTCTGAGTGTATGGTGCCACACAGAGATGAGCTCACAAGGCTGTTTGGTACTTCCTTGCATGTGTTGTTTTGGCCACAATGAGCCAATAAAGGCAGTTACCTTCCCCTCCAAGGCTTTGCAGTAGCTCAGAGTGTTCCTGTGAATCACACACACCTGGCTACAACCAGGTGCCTGCCAAGCACACTGGGAAAGAGCTCATCTGTAGCTGGTTTTTTGTGCCCCAGTTTTCTGCATCAGAGATCTATGAGTGAGGTTACTTTATGTCACTAGAGGAGTGACTACTGGATCTGGAAAGGTTTGAATCACAGCAGAAACAATTACCATGAAGCTGGATAAAGCTGCCATGTAGCCTTAGGTTGCTCTGCAGACAAATTAGAAGAGATAGGTTTCCTGAACTAAGGCAAAGAAAGAGGATACATTTTTCAGCTTTTGCTTCCTTGGTCCTTGTTTTTGGATCACCACTACCTGTCACTGTCAGCAATGCAGGCTTGTTGGAAGATGTTCATAGTTGCGTTTTCAGGAGCACTGGATCTTTTCAAAAGATTTGAAGGGCATTCATTCCCTTCCCTTCAGAGGCCTTCAGAAGCTGCTGTTTTGGGTGATGTGAGATGTTTGCACCATGCAGCAGGATTAAAGTGGGGTCTTATCAAGTGGAATAGGCAAGTCCCCAAAGCAACTTTACATTTTCTCTTTTCTACCATGCTCCCAGTAGGTCTCTGTAAGACCATTTGTTTAATATTCCTTGTTGCCCCTGACCTTAACCTTTCAGAAGTATTCATTCAAATATCCCATTTCCAAAGGTAAAGAAAGCAAAGGTGGGGAGAGATACAGGACATTAGAGCCCTACATGTGACTAGAGGAATCACAGCACTATTATTTTTGTGGAATAAGTGTTTACAGGTTTCCAGCTGTTAGAGCTGCAAGACTGAAGGGTACAGACACTGCTGTATGTACATTAAAAGTATGCCACCAACTGCATCAATTCAGTAAGTTGGCTGAATTCACACATTTTTCAGGAAGACAATATTATTTTGCAGATTTTCCAGTTAGCTTTGAATTTAGATGCAGATACATGCAAATCAGTAAGGTCAAGATTCAAGGAAACTTGTAAGCAAACCACCCCATCCCTTATGGATAGAGAAACTGAGGCTTGCAAATCTATAACACTGTCATCATAAAACCAGAAATTATCTCCAGATATGGTAGATTTGTGGTCTAAAGGTATATTCATATTTTGTACCAGCTGTTTTGACTTGTGTTAGCAAAAGAATTTGAGTTTTTTAGAAAAGCAGAGGGTTTTTTTGATCTGCTGCCTTATCAGCCAAAGTTCATCAGCACAGAAACACCAAACAACACACGCCTTCCAAACTGCCTCTTTTTTTATGGCAAGGTAATGACTGTCTCATGGTATTTCATGATAGTACAGAGAATTAAGAATTTCTGTTGAGCAGAGAAACTACGAAAAATACATTTGGGGTGAGTTTGGCAACCTTCTGCTCAAGAAAATAGCAGGGAAACAAAAAACATGCTTTGCCTCATTCAGGATAGAAATAGCTGTGTTCCAGGCAGCTGCAGGTGGGAAGAGGGGACAGCAGTAGGATGCAAGCTGGACTCTCCACACTGCCTAGGTGTGCACTGCTTTTCTTCATTTTCTCTGTGCGCTTGTTCAGAGAGAAACAAAAGAACAGCTTCAGCTTGCTCTCTGCCAGGTGCTTAGCTGCCTGTGCTCCCTGTACTACCAGAAAGCCACCAATCCAAGCACAGCCAACCACTCCTGCTTAAAGTCATGCAGACCAGAAGGCTAGACTCAAGATTTAAATTGTCTGTATCTATCCATTTCTATCTATAAATTGGGAAGGAAAAAAAAAAACAAAACACAAAAAAAACAAAGATAACTTTCTTGGGTTTATATTTTGCTCTCATGTATGCATTAGAATTAAAACACTTGTAACATAATTTTGTTACAATTTTGGAGGCTATTAAGAAAGATGATTTATGCACACTCAGACACACCCATATATACTCTCTCCCTTCTTTCTCTCATTTCTCCTCCCCTGCTTGAAGCGTCGTAGTTATGTTGTTCCCTTGCACACTGTCCTCCCTGCTTAGATCCTCACAGGATATGGGCAATGCTGCCTGGCTCAGGTGACATTTTGCTGTCCTTTGGTTACTTTCACACAGCCATGTCTGCAAGTGTTTCTCCCATTATTAATCTTAGCCTTGACCTAAAGCTTCCTGAGATGCCAGTGACCTGTCATCGGGCTGGTAAGTTTGTGTCCAAGTGTTTCACCTAAAAGCCAAGGTAGAAGGCGCATGAGAAACTTCCTAAGTGTGTGTGGAGAGGGGAGGAGAGTGGAAGGGAAGGTTTCTGTCCTAACTGGGGGCTCTGCTGCCCTGGCTTTCATCAAGTTTCATTCACACAGCAGCAGGTTACACAGCTCTTATCACTCATCTTCCTCTCCTTTCCCGGCCCATGCTGCTGCCGGCAGTCACTTGGCAGGCCCCTCGATCCTTTCCCCCAGCCACCAGCCTCCTTCCCCCTGCAAGCGACCTAGGCCAGTGCTGAGGTGTTTTCGTCCAAGAGCTGCTCACACGGCAGACACACACATGCAGGAACACCCCGGAGGGCGTACAGAGCACCGTCTGAACAGAGCCGGACACGGAAGACTTGTATGGAATGACCAGGCTGGAACAGGGCAGACGGAGGATGGAATGTTGCTGGAGAGCAGGCAAAGCTAAGACACAGGGCAGCGTGACGGCTTCTGCCTCACCCCTTCCTCCAGGGGCAGAGGTTAACACACAGCGCCACACTGAAAATCTCTGGGAAAAGGTGTTCACACCTAATCCCATTTCTCCATACCCCACCCATTCTAGCTGGAGAAACACCTGGCTCGCTCACAAGTGGCTGTTGGACGCCTCAGGCACCCCCAGTACGAGGAGGGCCGAAGCTGGCTGCGCTGCGGCTGGCAGTGCGCCTGCCGGCCGGCAGTGAGCGACCAGCTTGGCCCGCCCGCACCGTGCCGTGGCACCGCCAGGCCAAGGCGGACACTGCCGGCTGCTCGGGAGCACACTGCGCTCCAGGGCCATCCTAGAGCACACGGCGCGGGACGGCAGCCAGATTCTCGAAGGCCTCCAGTGAGGGACACTACACAGCCTCTCGGGACAATCTGTTCCGATGCTAGCTCACTTGCATAGTGAAGAAATTCTTCCTCGTATCCAGGTGGAACTTTCTGTGCATTAGTTGAAGAGCCAGGCTCTGCTCGGTGGTGCCAAGCAATAAGACCAGAGGCAACGGGCAGAAACTGATGCTCAGGAAGTTCCACCTGAACATGAGTTGTCGCAGCACCAGCGTGTCCTCACGCGGTTCTCTGGGGGCCCCGCACACCCACGGTTCTGCGCTCTGTATTTTATGTCCTGTGTTCATCGCGTTCGTGCAAATCATGCTGCTGTGCGAAGGCCGATTCTGCGGGCGGCGATGAAGCTGCAGTTAGGCCGAAAAAGCCCTTCTTCCTGCCCGGTGCCTCCAGCGAGGGCCGCGCCAGAGCCGCCCTACGGCCACCCGCGCACACGGCACGGCGGTGACGCCAACGCCGTCCCACGGGGGAGCGGCCGGGAAGGCGCAGGCGCGGCCNGCAGGGACTGACGGCGCAGGTACGGCCCGGCCAGAGCCCGCCCTCCCCCTCCTCCCCGCGCGGGGGTCGAGCGGCGCTGGAGTCTCCCCGCGCCGGGCCCGTCCCGGTGTCCGTGGCCTGGCGCTGCCGTGTTCCCCGCGCTGCCGTGTTCCCCGCCCCGGCCTGCTCACACGCACAGCCCGCTTCCCCGTGCCTGCCCGACCGTGTCAGACAGGGGCAGCAAAGGAGAGACCAAAGTTTGCGGCGTGCGCCGAAGGACAAGGGTTGCGTGCAGCAGGCTCTGAGCGGAGAATGGGTTTTGGCTAATTCCTGTTTTGTGAACCTTTTTGGTGCCTTGGGGTTCTTCGGTTTCTACAAGGTTTTCTTGTGCTTTAGTAGGGAATTTGGAGAAAATATACTATGCTCCTTTTCAACCCGACTGATTCTGCAGTTCAGTGTAAATTGCTTCTCCATTCCCTTATGCCCTTAATTCGCAGAAGCAAAGGTTTTCTTTAGTCAAATATAGTTTTGTGTACATTCTGCTGAAATTACTTTTTGCCCCTTACTCCTTAAGTAGGGCTTATTTTTTCTATTTCCTTCCCACTATCTTCCATATCATCGGCGGGTTTTTTTGCTTCGTTTTTACTGTGTTTGAAGACCATACATTCCTAGAATTAATCTCTAGGTTGAAACAAAGCTGAGCATGCTTACAAAGAACCATTTATTACTTTAACTCCCTCTTAATTCATGTGACTGCAGGTCAAAGTGCCCCACATCAAGGAATATCTTACAGGGTGCTGGAGCATGGTGGAGTAGGCTGGAATGTGGCTGGGATCTGACCTGCGTCTAGCAAACCTTGGTGAACCAGCACAGCCTGAGCATAGCTGACATAATGTTA
This sequence comes from Notiomystis cincta, assembly GCA_013398075.1. Lineage (NCBI taxonomy): Eukaryota > Metazoa > Chordata > Aves > Passeriformes > Notiomystidae > Notiomystis > Notiomystis cincta. Next base: position 169,820 of record VZRX01000835.1, read on the forward strand.
GTCCTAGCAGCTTGCTGCTGGCATGCTTCACTTGGTTTTGCACTGAGTTGCCGTTAGTCTTCAAGGTTCATTAATTTGGCCTCTCTGCCACAGCAAAGCAGCTAAATTGTGTCCATCGATTCTGGAAGCAGTGTAGAATCTATGTCCTTTCACAGCAGAACTGGCTACCAGCATTTGGGAAGGATGTTTCACCTTCTGCTCTTCTCAGGATTATCAAAGAAATACTTGCATTTTTGTTAATCTGAATTCAGTTCCAAGAGAATTAATTGTTCTGTCTTCACCAGGCCCATTTCATGCAAGGCGCATGACAGTGATATAGAGTTTTCTTTTACTTGATCCTTTGATAGTTGTTTTAGGGTGACAATCAGTAGATAAATGCCTACATATTTAATGCTTTTATATTTAAGGTGTTTATCCTGAGGAGAGAACTGAGGTAAGAAAGTGTTAATTTGTTAAATGTCAGTAATTAAACTGTATAGAATTTCACTATTGCCTGTAATGATACTGTTATAGCCAAAGGACTTTAAATAAGAAAAATCTGCCTATACTTAAAGCCTTTCTGGTACATGATAGAAGAAAACTTATGGATGTATCTTTGGTGCAGTGCAAAGGAGCTTCATGCTGAGATGAACCAGAAAGATCTTTAAAATAAATAAATACCCCTTGACTTAAAAAAAAAGTTAAGTGTTTAGATCAGGCGATTTCTCAGCTGTATTTTTATGTCAAGGTAGCAAAGTGTTTATAGAACAGGGGAAATCAAGCCTCTTTTTAGACAGGAAATTCATACGTGACATTCGCTAAAGCTAGAGCTGAATGGTGCTGACTATTTTTAAAATGTGTGTATTAGAGCAAAAAAGTGTGTGCAGCCATGCAGAGAGGAACACTTGGTAAGAAAGGGGGCTGTGAAAGAAAGTGTGAGGTTATGTGATGTGTGTGTAAAATCTTCAGCTGTTTCAGTTATCTCTTTGGAGATGGGTCATGTGTTTGGTTGGAAACAAAGGCCCTCTCTTTGGAATATCTGATAGTCATGTAATAGCCATCATATGGTTCATGTCCTTAGATACCTCTGTGTTCTTTTCCTTGATTTTTGCAGAACTATTGTCATGAAGTCAGTAGTCACTCCTGCTAAGTAGAAGACAAGTCTATAGTGAAACAACTGTGTGATGATTCTTTCTGTACTTTCTAAACTTTTCGGATGACCAGCTTATGTTTCTTGCTGCAATTAGATCCATTATTCTAAATATATTTTAAAAATAATTAAAGGAATTACTGAAAAGATCAATAATAAATAGTAAATATAGTAGTGTTAAGATGTTTTCAGGGCAGCATTATGCTGTTTAGTTTTATCAAAACCAAAACTAATATAAAGTCAGTCCGTGTGACACATTGGATGTTGCATGACAGCTGCTTAAAGCACTCAACAAGATTTCAACAAAGAGGAATAGACCAGGTATTTCTTACATTTTTATAAGAAAATTATGTTACATTTCTTATGCTACATTTTTGTATTTTACTCTCAACTGCTGATAGAAATACATATAAGGAGGCCTGTTAGGGAAAGATGAAAATATATCTCTACAAGTATTTTTTTCACTACAGCTTAGAAATTCAATTCTGCAAATTTACTCAACATTTCTTTGAATTTTCTCCAGTACTTGCATATTTACCATTGAGAAAAGATATAATTGTTAGCTTCTAGAATAATAAAATAAACTGGTTCTGTTTTTCTGTTTGCCCACATGGAAAACTGTTACAATATCGTTAATATATGGGGGGAGCCTAGGTGGTTGTTCAGAGCCACAAGAAATATTTTTTATCAAAAGCAGCCTTGTGGATTATCATTTATATTGTTTATTGTGTGTCCATTGCAAACTGTTTAGCAATGATGCTGCTACCGATACTTGCAATTTGTGTATCACACTTTTCCTTATGTTTCAGAAAGTCTCCATTCCAGTTTCCACCTAGGGTTTCCTCTTGATTTTTGGATGTCTCAGTCATTTCTTTGATACTATTAGGTTGAAATATCCTGTGAATAAAAAGCTTTGCTTCTTGCCCAGGAGTTTGGCATTAAAGTTTATCAGTAGGATACTAAGGATTTCCTTTTGTTGATTTCAGTTTTGGTTTTCTTTTTCTTGTTAGAAACAAGCTGATAAGCAGTATAGCAAGAAGGATATGTTTTATAGGAACTGCCTTCCCAGCACTACTGTCTAGTTCTCCACATGAACTACAGATGTGGAACATGCTTGGCAATTTTTTCAGTCTCCTAGGTAAAAGCTTTTGCTAATGCAAATACCACAGACTGCAATGACAACTCTTTTTATATGCAGTCTGGGATTAGCTGTATAATTTATATCAGACACACAAAAAGAATCTTTATCACCTTTACACTGTTTCTCGCTTTTGTTGCAAGGGCAGCTTAGACTTCCTTTTTTTAGGGTTCACAGTCTCTGAGAGACTAAGCTGTTACCTCAGGGTGTCTCATGGCCCCTAGTATAAAATTTACTGCCTGCAGCACATGTGGCAGGATATGTGCAGTGTCAAGTCCTCAGCTTCTGGAGTGAGCCTGGCATTTTAGCACAAGCTGGTGTCCGTGGTTTACACAGTTGAACTGTGTTTCTGTAACTCTTGCAGCAAGGTGCTCACTGCAGGGTCGAAACAGGTATCTTGGAGAGGTAATGAGTTCCATTGCTTCCATGAAACCCAAAAAGTATAAATTGTAGAATATCCTGGCTTGGAAGGGACCACGAGGATTATGGAGTCCGGTTCCTGGCCCTGCACAGCACCATCCCCGAGAGTCACACCATGTGCCTGAGAGCATGATCCAAACGCTCCTTGAGCTCTGTCAGGCTGCTGCTGTGACCACTCCCCTGGGGAGCCTGATCCAGTGCTCAACCACTCTCTGGGTGAAGAACCTTTTCCTGGTATCCAATCTAAACCTCCTTTCACAGCTTCAGCTGTTCCCTCATGTCATATCTCTGGTCACCAGAGAGAAGAGATCAGTGTCTGCCCCTCTGCTTCCCCTCATAAGGAAGCTGTAGACTTAAATGAGGTCTCCCCTCAGTCCCCTTAGGTATCAGGGACTAAGAAAATGTATTACCAGATCCCCAGTTTCAGGATTTCAAACATTGCATTAAATAGGTTCAGCTTGACAACATAAACGGTGACATCACTGGGAATGGTTGGAGGATGAGCCTTCATTTTAATGCCATTTATTATATTTAGTTTTATTATTACCCAGAATGCTCTGATAGCCCTCATGCCACAGCTTATCTTCCTGTAGTTCATGTGCCTATATTGTCAATCTAAGTTTTTAAGAGTTAAATCCATAAAATGTATCAAACTTTTTGGGTCTGGAGGCATTTTTTGTTCCAAGCCTTTGTGCTGCGTTTGGTTGGGTTTTTTTGGTTTGTTTTTTTTTTTTTTTTCACTTCTTAACTCTAAGGGATTTAAATGAAGATAAAACTCTTTTCAAATTTATTTTAAGAATGAAATCTCCTGGTAGTTACTTCAGGAGCACTGTCAGGTAATAAGATTAGAAGAGCAGTAAGTGGCAGCAATGAGCCTGATGCACCTGAATAAAGGATTTATCTTCATCCTTTTCCTGTTTTTAGGCAATCTAAAATGTGTATTTTGGGTTTCCTGATATTATTGGCCTATGTACACTTCATTTCTGAACACAGATGGAAACGATTTTTACTCTGTTTTGTGTGTGTGTGTGCTTGTGATTAGCTGCATGAATAGGTGTAACTAAAGGCATGATTGAAATGGGTATCTTCAGCTGTGTGCTGCCAGCTATTCCTACTCTTCTTAAAATGCAGGCATTCAGAACTCTGACTCAAACTCAACTATGATTTAAAATACTAAGCCATAGTTCAGTTACTGGTTTTATCTGTTTCTTTAATGCATACAAAAGGATAAAGTGTGGGACCTAACAAGGTAAGCTGCATCTTTTGACCTTTGGGAAGTTCTGTCATCACAGCACCTTTATGTGTGCATGCATGTGGCACAATTTTATTAAACTAGGTACAGATTCTTCATTTGTACAGATGTGAAATTGTTCTAAGCAGTAAGCAGATTTCCTTGGTTCACTTACCACTGCCTGAAAGAGAAATTTCTCAAGAGATAAGAAATACCATACTCGTTGGCTGGGGAAGGCCTGTCATGTGTATTTGGTTAATAAGACGATTAAAATACCTGTTGACTAAATAACAAGAGAGCAAGTTTGCCTGTGACATCTGAACCAATAGGAAAGTTGTTTTTTTTAAAGTAATTTAATGTAAGCTGAAGTGTAAACTTCACCTAATAGGCCAGTTTAGAATAGAAAGTACATTTAATTGTAGTGACCTGGAGTAAGCTGAAATGCATTGTTCTTACAGCGTGGGTGGAGATGAGCTGAGCATATCTCACAAATCACTTCTGCTGAAAGGGACCTTTCTGCCAGATACATGGCCCTGCCTCTTTCCTTACATCAGCCCTGCTGCGTTTCTGACAGCTTGCAGAACTGGCTTGGCTCATTGGACAGGTCATCAGAATAGAAGGAACACTAATTCTGCTCTCATGTGATGAGTTGTGTCAGGTAGCTCAGCTCATTAGTTTCTGGAGTGACTCTGGAAAAGCAGGAAGTGAAATATTCACTTTCAGCAAGTTAGTATAGTCTGATGAGACAAACTGTGTTAATCTTCCTACACCTTCAGGAAGGTAGTTGGAACAGTAATTGGAGTTGTAATGCTTGCATTGGATACTGGCATTAATATGTACCAGGGATCCTCTCTAGTAACAGGAAAAGGTGGTAATGTCTATAGGAAACTTCACTGTTGCACAAATAGATTAATTCTTCTGCAGATTGCTAGAAAGTCCATTCCTTCTTTTGATTTGGTAGAATTGTGACTATTTTCAATTGTGTCGTAATAAGAAAGTCTGTTTGAAAGTGAAGCGGTATTGCTTGCGTGCCAGGATATACCTTTATGGGTTCTGTCTTTTTTGTTTTTTGTAAGTATGTTTCCATATGTTCCAGATTGATAATGTAATTTTGTAATCTGGAAGAATTAATACACAAGCAACTGTTAAGCAAGGTGAAATAATTATTTCTGACTAAAAATGATTTAGTTTGAAATTAAGGACTTCAGTGGTAAAGAAAGAAAATATCCTTTAGATTGTTCAAAACTGAGTTTGTAATATCCTTGTTTTCTCTCTTCTTATTAAGGTCCTTGATGCCTCAACACTCAGCTTTGGTACTCGAGTCAGATGGTTTGCCATATGCTTTGTTGCTGGCATTTTGTGTTCTTTTCTTGTAAGTAACGTTATCTTTTTCCTTGTTATTTATTACTGTTCTACAGTTGAACCTCATTCATATTCCTACTTTATATGTGATTCTGTGTTTGCTTTATCCTGTATTCTAAATTTTGTAAGCATTTATTTAACTGGACATTAAATGCATAATTGGCTGTTGATCTCTAAATTATTATTTCTGCCATTTTTCTTCCAATTACAGAAGAGAGCATTTTTACTGTAGCATAATAAATTTTCTTACTAAAAGATTTGAACACAGACAAAATATGCTCTATTTTTGTAACTGGTGTATTAGGAAAGAGGTGTGTACTCATCTTACTTCTATTCTCTCCAATAAAAGGAAAAAAAGATGGGGAAAGCTTGAAAGGTTTTTAAAGGCTGAAGAAACCACAAGTGTAGCATGTCACACTCAACAAATCAATAGGTGATGACTATGGTTGTGTGTCGACACTTGAAAAAAGTGCTGCACTCTTGGTGGTTTTACAGTCAGCAAATCATTTGTTAATTCCTGAGCTTAAGGGGCTGGCAGGAGTCTCCAGCCTGCAGTTGAGAGTTGAGACCTGTTAATTGCTTGGGTCTGTCAAAACCTAACACAGGTAACATGCACTAGAAAGCAGTTCTTCAGCTGCATGGAAACTCCCAGAAGCAGGTGAAAAAACGTTGAGGAAGTTCCCCCCCTTTTCCTCCTTTCCTCTTGTCCTATCCCTTTTCCCTCCCCCCCCTTCCCTCTTTCTTCCTCTCTTTTCACCACGGTTTTACACTGAAATTGCAATTGAATAGACTGCAGTTGCTTTTTTGTTTGGTTGAGTTTTTTCAGGACACAGTGTGCAGCTCACAGTTTGTTTCACTTCTAGTTGAGGTCCTATTTAGGCTCTGACAGGCTGAGAAAGTTGGGTCTGTACAGCCTGGGGAAGAGGTGGCATGGAAACCTCATAGCAGCTTTCCAGTATCTGAAGGGGGCCCACAGGGAAGCCAGGAAGGGGCTCTTCGTTAGGAGCTGTAATGATAGAACAAGGAGTAATGGGTACAAATTGAAAACAGGGAGATTTAGGATAGATATATGGAAGAAATTCTGTATTGTGAGGCAGTAGAACAGATTGTCCAGAGAAGTTGTGGATGCCCCATCCCTGGCACTGTTCAAAGCTAGGCTGAATGGGGCTTTGACCAACCTGGTCTAGTGGGAGGTGCCCCTGCCCATGGCAGTGGAGGCTGGATCTAGGGGATCATTAAGGTTGCTTCCAGTCCAGACCATTCTGTGATTCCTTTTCTCCCTGGTCATCATAGGTAACTGTGATCAGCAGAAGGCTTTGGATTTTTTTAAGTTTAGTGGAAAGACGAAATGTCTGGAAGTAAGAGTTTCTGTTCAGCCTCTGTGCATTTAGATGGCAAGTTCAGATGGTTGATTGCAGGAGAAAGGAGGTAGTGAATATTAGTGCAGCTTTATGACATTTTATCTTGTGTGCAGAAATGTAGGATGTACAGTGGGACATTGTAACAAAAGTGGGAGTGTTGTGAATAGAGTATAAACAGTACAAATAAATGTGTTCAATAATATAAACAAACATTGCCTAATTGTAAATATGCCTAGAAATACAGTAAACCATTGCACTGTTTGCCAGCAGGTGGCAATAGAAGTGTGCTGGGTAGCGACTGCTGCAACTCTGAGAGCAGTGTGCTCTGCTAGTGTATGTCAGAATGATGCTCGTCATAGTATGATGTTGTGTTTATAGAATATAAAATCTAAATGAATTGAATTAACTGGTTGCAAACATACCAACAACCTGTCTTTTATAGGGGACAGCATTGCTATGGCTCCCAAAGGGGATCAAACTTTTTGCAGTGTTCTACACCCTGGGAAATATTGCTGCGCTAGCCAGGTATGATTTCTTAGTGATTGGTTTTAGACAAGTACCCTCCTTTTCATCTACATTTCCATTTGCTTTTTCTCTAGAGTGCAGTTGGTTTATGTTGTGTATAAATGACATTGTTTCATTTGAAACATTTCAATGTATTAAAATGCTAGTAACAGAAACTTGATTTTTTTACAGTTTTGTTGTATAACAATTGTCTTACACAACTGTTTGTGGACATATCACAGCTGCTATCTGAAGTATGAATAACAAATTGCTAGCTGAATGTTTTGTACTTTTTACAGCTAAGTCTTTCTGCCAGGTACCAAAGTACCTCAGCTTCAGAAGCAAACTGGTAGTCTGCCCACAGTGTGGATACTTTGTTACTGGAAGGAGCTTTTTGCTTTGAACAGAGAGAAATCATCCTGTTTCCAAGAAAACTCTTTCAAAAAGGAAACCTTCAGGAAATCCTTGTTTTCACTCTAAGGCTGAAGGCAGAATCTTGTTCATAGTGTATTTTCAAATTCTGATTCTTTGAAGTATTCCACAAAACAGTCCTAAAAGATTTGTAGAAGGGGGCCTCAAGATTGAAAACTTCCACATTTTGAAAGACACATAAGAAACAGCTTAATGTCCATAAGGTATTTTCAGTTTCTATTTGTCCTCCTTCTCATATTATCTTAGTGTAGTTGAGGCATGGTCATGGGACTCAAACCCCTTGGAGTCTGGTTTTGATTTTCATGGACTCCGTGACTTAAGTGAAGTGACCTAACTTTTGAGTCATAGCATTGTTGTTCTGTTAAACTCAGGTAATGTGACATTAACATTTGAGAAACAGAAAGGTGTATGACTTTTCCTCAACAAATTTGTTAGGAGACAATGAAGTCTGTACTGACATTGAGTCTCAATTGTAGAACTATTCTATCTCATACTAAAACAAGACAAAAAGTTAATACTGGAGATAGGCAAATCTAAGTGTTTGCCTTTCTCTCCCTTAGCTTACTCTTTATTCTTTGTTGTTGGTTTCGGGTAAGGTTTTTTGGTTGTGTTGTTTTTACCTGGTACTTTGAGTGTTTTTTCACTTATTCAAATTAAATGAGCATTTTAGAAACTTAGTACTAATCAAGTCTAATTGAGTTAAGGGGAAAGTTTGTACAGACTAATATTTCTTTTAGGAGAATGCTGAAAAACTTAAGTCTGGACTCCAGCTAAAATTAGAATAAAAATGAGGCCCCTTTTTCCTTCAGTAGTCCTTTTGGAGGCAGCTGTGTTCTAAGAACAGTAGGAGATGACAATGAAGTCCCAAATTGACAAGCAGATGTAAACTTTTCCAGGCTCGTTTGCAAGTCTGTATTTAAATCAAAATGCAGTTACCACTCCTACTTACATTTAGACCCCTCTAGCTTGTTTTTATTATCGTTTTCTAATCATGAACATGAAAACAATTATACTTACTTGATTATTCTTAAGGATTATGAGTGTAGCTCCTACAGAATGGTGTATCTAAAAGAATTATTCTGTTTAACTGGAGGATGTCTAGAATGTTTTTCCAGCCTTTCTTTCTGCTCAGTATGGAATTTCTTGTTGTCTCTGGAGCAGCTCTTGTGATGTCAGTCTTCTCAATACAAATCAGATTACAAAAACGCAATTTTTTTCTATATTTTTTCTGCCTCTTTTACATGGCCTAAACTTAACTCCTTTTTACCACTGTATTTTCCTCATCCCTGTCCTTCCACTAGCCAACTAATACTTTCTTCTAGTTCTTCATGTCCCTTTTTTTATGTCTTAATTTTATTTTTTGGTTCAGCAGACAAGATGAAAAAGTACTGAGAAAAATTTTATTTGGGTTGCAGTGAATTTAAAACTTTTGTCTTTCTGTTGAATTGTGAAAAGTTTTTTCCATTTAATATGGATATTTGAGGTCCATCTACGTAAGGTAAAAAAGTAAAGGAGATACATGTGCAAAGTTGCTGGTAGGAGAACATTTGGATGTGGAAGATTGAGTTCTGTTTACTGCCTGGAATGTGGATTCCCATATTTCTTCTCTTGTAGAAGGCTTATGATTGGTTTCAAGAGGAACCTCTATCAAACTCTTCCCTGCTTTATTTCATATAAAAATGAATGACTAGAAAAGGAGTTAAACTAGGTTTTCTGCTCTGTAGTATAGCAAAAAAACTTCAGACCACCACAAGATTACAGGCATTTTAAATCTCTCATTAAATTGTTGTGTTTTATAAAAAGCAGAATAAGGAAGAAAGATATTCATCTCAAATATTTGAAGCCAGAGAATTACTCCTGAGGTTGTGAACTCTCAGTTCAGATGGCATTTCTTTGCATTAAAAGGTACAGCATGTGGTGTTGCTGATGGTTTTCATCCTCCCTTCAAGTTAACTACAGAGTAGAAAAAAGCAGAATTAATACAAACTAATGAACGTTTTCCTGCCTTTTTGCTTGCTGAGTTTGACTAAAAGAGGTAGAGCTTCCCTGTAATCTTGATTGTAGTTACTTGCATCCTGCCTGGGTAAAAAAAATTATTGTTAAACAAAAAATTTCTACAGCAAGTTGGTCTTCATTATCTTGACAGTATTTTGGCAAGTCAGTTGTTACAATAGCTTCAACACAAAATTCATTAGAATTCAACTTGATAATCCTCTGCTATACTTAAAATGTTTTGTTTTGGTAATGTAAAAAGCTCTAACCACTATATTTGTTCCTGTTGTCTTTCCTGAAATCTTAAATATGATCTCATTTACTTCTGCAGTTGAATTTTCTCATCTTTCTTTATTTTTTCTATTATGGTGCTTGCCATCTTAAAATAACAATCACAAAACATCTTTGACCACCCACCCATCTCTAAATTCATGTAGAGCTACTTATAGTCATTGTTCAATCTCCTCCCATTTTGTATCTCTTAACACGATTTAAATTTAACTGTAGCTGCACTGCTTTCTTAATTGTCTTTATTTATAAATGGCATTCAGCACAATCAACCAGATTATTAATGGAAATATGGTTTTTCCTATTCATGAAAACTGATATGCTTTTATGCTCTTCTGTTATTCCTTTACATCCTTGTCACACTCTCTGTCCTCTCTTATCTCAACCAATATAAATGTTCTTGTGTTTTCCTGTTACTTTTTCTTCACTGTGGTAATATTTTGGAAAGAATTTCGTGACCAAGGGTGACTCATAAACTGTTTCCAGGGCTAAATTCATGGAGTATTTCACCTTCTGTTCTGGTGAGTCTCTGTTGCTAAGCACTGAAATATCTTTTTTTAAAGTCTTTGTAGTCATCTATCTATTGGAAAACTGGTTGATTACCTACTGTCTTTTTGAAAGTGAAAACAATTTCTTTTGTTTTTTCTCTCCTATTAGTACATGTTTCCTGATGGGGCCACTGAAGCAACTGAAAGCAATGTTTGATCCAAAACGATTAATAGCTACGATTGTGATGTTGGTAAATATGCTATCTTTGTTTCCTTTTATTAAAAAGTTTTCCTTTAGCCTCAAAGCTAAATTCAGTACTTTTCTAAAGGGAGGTTATTTCTCAGTCTGCCTCTTCCTTCTGCTGAGAAATGACAGTCCAGCTGTTTAGCTCTGTATGTCACATCTAGCTCCTTTCTATGAATCTGTTTTTGTTGTTTATGATTTTTTAATTAATGATTTGGAGTAAAATGTTCTTTACGAAATATTTCTTAATAAATGCTAATAGTAGGTTAATTATTTTTAATTTATTTTCTAAAATATTTTCTTCAAGAGCAAGGGGAGAGACTTTTTAGCTACTGTGAAAATTCGATGGTCACCAAGTGTAGATTGACAGTTGTTTGTTGGCTGCAGCTTGGTCTGTAAAGGTCAGTGGTTCAGCACTTTCAAAGCAATGGAGACACTTAATTTATTTTCCCAAAGTCTGGGAGGCCACATGTCCAACTTTGAGATTGTCCGTTGTGACATCCCTGGCTCCTTTACTTCCATGACCATCATTTCTTCTTCCAGAGGATGGGAAAAAAACCTTCTCCCCAGTATCAGAATTCCTATCCCAAAGTTCTATATTAGGTAGTTAAAACAACTTTCTGCCCTTGCGGCTTCTCTGTTTTATACTCTCTCTTGTTTCTACTGATCTGTTTCAACTTTTAATTTTGAAATGTAGTTGGTTTTCCTATTCTCCCCATCATATAACTTGTTTTTCTAGTTGATTAGTGGGTAAGAAAGTCTTCATAAATTCTTTCTGGATGGCTGTCATAAGCGGGTTGCATGTTCTTCCTCTCACACTCCCACATAAAAAAAAGTTATGATCTCGTTTGAGAAGCTTACATTTGCCCATATCTTTTGGGGAAGCCACTTGATCATTGCTTGGATTCCAAGCTTTGTTCAAGAGGTTTGTTTTCTTTGAGTGTTTTTGTTTTGTTCTGTCATTATTTACAGCTCATACCAAGTTACAAGAACTGGGAAGGTTATGTTTCATAGGCCTGAATTAAAAATGTCCAAGAATATCTCCAGTTCTCCTAGAGTCTGTATTTGCTGAGCATGAATTCTCCAACACTTTACAGCTGTGGGCTTGTTCCAGTGAAACTGAGAGTCTAAGCCAGACACTTAAAACAGCAGGCACAAAAATCATTTTGCTCTGATGATCCTGTCATCCACTGTGCTCAGACATGGTGTCAAAGAAAATAACTTGCTTTGAAGGCTGTAAAAACAAGGCACATCAGGGAAATGGAAAGAGAACAGAGAGCAGAGCAAACATCACTGACCTACCTATGCAGAGAGGCTAGCAAAAAAGTTGGGAAAAGACAGAATGAAAGGTTTCAACTAATAGTGAATATGAACATTAGATGAGAGCTAAGACTTTTAGTACGGAAATTTCAGTAAAACAGAACTGGAAAATTTAAAGCTTTGAAAACTTTGGATGAACTTGACTGTTTTAATCCTCATCCTAACACAAAGCTAGAATTGTAGGCATTTCAGGAGTCACAAACATGTTTGGAAAACTTCAAGAGTCTGTTACTTTTCTTCCTTTCAATGAAACACCAACAAATTTTTTTTCAAGTGAAAATTAATTTGTGGTTTTGTTCTATGTGTAATGAAAAATGGAGGAAGCCAGATAAAATGTAACTGATGATTAAGCTTGCACAAATGGTGTGATTATTTGGCGTAATAGACCATATTATTGTAATGTTCCATCCAAAGTGTTTAAGTACCTTGAACAAAGCTTTATGTGAGCTTTTTCACTGTACCTGAGGCAGCTGCTCCCTAGTGGACTCTTCATTACTGTCAGAAGATGAAAAAGCACTGGCAGATGAGGCATAGCCTGTATTTGCCAGATGCAGTAATTGAGCATGGATGTTTTTAATAAAGAGTTGTTCATAGCAATGCATACATCCTTCTTGTCAGAGACAGGTGTTATGAATACCAGGTTCAAAACGATGGTATGGACTGGAATAAGAGAGTAGCAGTTACCAACTTCTTGATTACTTTCAATAAAGCTTTATCATCTAAGCCCACCTCTTAATAGAACTAATACATAAGGGTACACACACTGGCTTATATTCCTCCTGCTTCCTCAAGTCAGCTCCTGCCTCGTCTTTCTTCCAAGACTTGTCTCAGCCCTTCTGGCCATGCACACCTCATACTGTGCTTTGAAAAACACTACTTTTTCATCATATAGTTCATCATATAGTCACTGTGTGACAGCCTTTGGCTCTGCTTGTTTCATAAGTCAATTTTCAAATGCTGATTGCCCATTGAAAACATGGAAGTGGCTACTGTACTTGCTTCGTTGTGTATTTGAATATTCATTTTATTTTTTTAATCTCTCCTTCTCACCCCAGCTTTGCCTAATATTGACTCTGTGTGCCGTATTCTGGGTAAGTGTGAATATTTTTTTTCTCGAAAAAGCAGTCTGTCTTGGTTAGTTTATGAATTGTATTGTATCTTTAAGATACAGTTCAGTTGTGGGGGAAAGGTGAGCTTGTGTGTGTGGTGTTTTTGTTGGTTGCAGTTGAGTTTAGGTGGAATGACAAGCCTGCTGGCTGTACAGCAAATGCATCCTTCCTCCTGCATGTGATGTAGATGAGAATGCAAAATCTAGAGCATAAGGTTCAGTCTGCAGGCCTCTAGAATAAAAATTAAGAAAATCAAGTTAAAATATTGTTTTGTTTCAGTGATGCATACTTGTGTCAGAAAATATCAGACTGTGTATAGTCTTCTTTAGAAGCCATGGATACAGAATATTTAGCTGGTTAAGAGAACAGAAAAAAAACCACAAGTAACTTCAAGCATCTTGTTTGAAAACTGTCTGTAGATGCATTCCATGGAAGTAAATATGTCACTGGAGTGAACTTCCATATTTGCAGAAGTACAGTGACATAAATGTTCACACTGATGTTGTTAGGTGCTTTCAAAGCTAGAAAAGGTTTTCATAGCATGATGCTAATGGAGTGATGGATAAAGTGCATGGAGAGTTGTTGGGAAGGAAATAGCAAATTAAGGCAAGGAAATTTAGGCATTGTCAGTTAACTCAATTTTTGATTGAACATACTGTGCCAGTTGTTTGCAGTATAGACTAGTGTGGTGCAAAATTAACTAATTTGAAGCATTTGCTTTATTTTTACTTAGTGGAACAAAAAAGGTTTGGCGATGTTATTCTGCATATTGCAGTTCTTGGCAATGACCTGGTAAGATTCTTAAAATTCCTTTTAATTTCTTCTCCCTGTCCCTACACCAGCACGATTATAAACCTCTCTATATATGATTCACATCCAAGTGTGCCCAAATGCTAGCCTCAATCTGTTTTTCTCAGCTAGGTTGTGTAACTCTAGCAAAATCTATATTCAATCGTCTTGCAAAAATGGTAATATGAAGTATATTCTGCAATGCGTGAACTTATATGAGGCCTTATGAAAGGAATATATATGCAAAAAAAATTTATGCTTTTTCTATATTGTAAAAATAACACTATCGTCTCCTTTTTTTTTAAATTTTAACTAATTTTTCATTTTTAAGTGAAAGAAACTAAAAAAAAAACATTTCCCTGGGGTGTGTCCTGCCCTGTGAATATACATTGGCACTGGGTAAAGAGTGGGTGGATGTGAGAGGGTGAATTTAGTGCAGCAGGTACTGTGATGGCTGTGAGTGCACTCAGGGGCTGGGTTTGGCAGCGTGAGTGCAGTCAGGTGAATGTTTGTCAGCCTGGCAGAAGTGCTGGGAGTTACTGCTTTCTCCACAGAGATAAATGCTCTGTGCCATTGTCCCAGGTGAATTGCTTGGTGCTCATTCTCAGGCAACCCAAACTGACCACAGTTCCTGTTTGAACTTGGCCTGAATGCTCAGAGTCTATCCTGAATGTGGATCTGGGGACAAGGAACCATTTGTTCAGGACAGGGACTGTTGGGCATGGTGCGAGATGGAGGGAACACTGCTAGCTCAGACTGTGCTCCGCATCTTTGCAGCAGGCAGCTCACGTTTGTTAAGTGTCCTGGGGTTTGATCAGCCTGGGCATGAGAACAGAAGACTGCCTGCAGGCTTGTGAGGAGCAAGTTTCAGAGCATAATAGAATTGTCAGCTGTCTGAGTGTCTCAGTTGTGGAATATTATTCATCCTACATCATGGATCTGTATTTAGTTACATAAATAATATGATTAGATGTATGTTTGGATAGTAATTTAGATTGTCTTTTAAACTGGAAAAAGTTGTCTCTATCATCTTAAATACAGTTTTCCCAGAAATCTCTATTCCTTTTGGATTTGGCAGTAGTAAGTCTGTTTCTTTAAGTTCATGTGCAACAGAAGTTATGAACTACATTAAAAAAAATAAGAAAAACCCAAACAAACAAGGAAAAAGTAAACCACCAAATCCATGACACTATGTTTAGTTCTTATCCAAACATACCACCTTTTTCAGGTAAGCATTAAATTAAATAGGTAACATTGTTTAAAATTTTGTTACAACAGGTTGCTTTTTTTAATGCTGAGCTAAAGTAAAATAATTTGGTTCTAGGAGAGACGTGAACACTTTGCAAATATACTTTTTCCTCTTTTTTTCAGGTATAGTCTGTCTTATATTCCTTTTGCAAGGTGAGTCTACATAGTAATTTCCATCTTAACAAAAGTCAGTTACCTTTATGCTGGGGAGGGAGAAAAAGTACTTTAGGTTTGTGGAAATATATAATGTCCTCTCTTTTCTTTTAATTTTTAGGAAGTGGCATAGCATGAAGTTAGGTCATGCTTCATATAAGCTCTAAATAAAAGTACAATACATAGTAATTCTCTTTAATGAACTTCTCTCTAGTTTCCATCAGTGAAAATAAATTGAGGTTTCGTTTAAATTTTCCAATGACTTAACAATACAGTGATGCAATAGTGACTTTTCTGGTACTAAAATTAAAGGTAACTTACGGATCCGAGGTTCTAGTTAAAAGCAAACAAACAACATAGTGGCAGCTTCTGTTTCTATTTCTATTTCTGAATTCCTCCATCATTTTTAGGACAGGCAAAGGCAACATTTTGTCTTTATTTTCACTCTGGCAAGCTTCTCTCTTTTCTTTCATTCTTGTATGTACAAAAACGGAATGAAAGCAGACCAAACATATAGTAAAAACACATACAAGTAATCATATGTAAGAATCTTTTCTATGTAAGAATTTTTTCTATGATTCATGTAAAATGCAGTTTGGTCTTTGTGACAATGATGGTTTTTTAAAAAAATTAAGCACTTCTATATCAATTTAATGAGGTTCATTGTAGTAGAGGTGTGGGGAAAAAGAATACAAAGTATTGTCTATCCCATTGATCTGGTATTTTCCTGTAGCCTCACCAAAAATCTGTACTATGTTTTTTTAAAGCTTCAGATTTCATCTAGGAAGGATTTTTTTAAGATAGTAGTTGATAATAACAGTGAATAAAATAATTTAACTCAGGCTTCAAATTGTCATTTTACTATTTCTGACAACTCAGGCTAACCCAGTTAAAAGTAGTGTTCTGAATTCTTGTGGTCATGAGACAGTCTAAGTAGGTTCATTCTTTTTTTCTCTTTTTTTTTAATGGTCTGGTCTGTAGAGAAAGCAAGTTAAGCTACTGCTCTCTCTGACTTTTCCCTACCAACAGTACTTCTAAGTTCTGGGCAGAAAAACATTAGGTTATGTGCAACAGTTAATTTCTGTGGGTTTATTTATTTTATGAATTAATTTATATTTATTAGAGATCTGATGAGCCAAAGAGCTGAATTTTATACAGACTACTTCTAGTAATAACTATGATTTCTTTAGGGATTACTGAGTTATTTGCTTATGTGGAGTGGTATCATAAATTTGTTGTATAGGCTGCCTTTCTTATGGTAACAATGATCTAAACCATGCTGAGTGCCAGAGAACAGTATTACGTCATTTGTTTAAAGTATGAATTTCTCTTGATTTCATAAAATTACCACTCCTTGGTTTAATTCTATTCACGGTTTGCTCTTCAGACCATTTTACTTGTTCATGAGTTTGTTGGGGTGGGGGTTGTTGGTTTCTATTTGTTTTTTCTTTATTTAATGGTAGCTCTCCTGTTGGCGTGGCAACAAAAAGCCCCACCAAACCAGACCCAAGTGAAAACAGCAACAAATGCAACAAAACCAAAACCCATACTGAGTGACTTTAAGGAGTGATGATAGTATGTTTCTTTAATTTTGAAACTGACTAGCAACAGAATACTAATTCCACTCCTTAGTAAGTTGTTGCTTTTCTGGGAAAAGGAAAAACAAAGGAAACCAAAAGGAGTGATCTGAGTGTAACAGTCATAAAACAGTTTATCGTTGATTGAAAAAGCAGAACCTTCCAAATCTTCCAAACCTTAAGGCTGAACCAGTTCTCTCCATCCTGCACTGTCAGTGCACACTTTAAACCCTTCAGCCTGTGCTTTATTTCCTGCGCTGTGCTGATCCAACTCTGATGTGGCTTGGTGTGCTGGCAGCTGTGCCTTGCTGTGGGTTGTGCGCTCCTCAGCTGTGCCCTTGCTGGTCAGCCCCTGTGAAATCGGGCTCTGCCCTTGGCCCAGGCTCCCAGTGTGCTGCAGAGCACTGCCCCAGCACTGTGTCTGCTTTCAGCAGGGCCTGCAATGCAAACAGCAAGCAAGACCCTTGGGACCCACCGCCTTCAGCACGGGCTGTAGCTGGTTTGGTACAGGCGCTCACACACAGTTCCTGCACTTGATAAACTACTGAGATCTGTCTTTAGTTTCTGACATATTTGTAATTGTAAATAGGTAATGGGTTAGATGTATATAAACAAAATAACTATCTTAACTGACTCTTTTTCTTCTTTTTTAAAGGGATGCTGTGATTAAATGCTTCTCATCCTGTCTAGGGTAAATTAAAACCAGGAACCACTGTCTGCTTTAAAAGGCAACTTTTTTCCTTTGTAAATTTTGCTCAAAAAACTTTACTGTTCCACTTCTGAAATACCCAGTATCAATTTAGTATTTTCCTTGCCTTTTGCACTTGGGAGATTAAATAATTTTTACTAGAAACAGTTTTTAAATAATTTTGAGAATTATTTGTGTTTACCCTGGAACTTCCAGGCTTTTTTTTTTTTTAAGAAAAAATACATTTAAATACTCCATGCAGAGTAGTTGTAACGCTACTTTGTATCCAGTAACAGTTTATTCCCCAGTGGAGGCAAGTCACTAAGGTCTGGGTAGTATGCATAAAGATTTCATTTACAGTCCTGTCTAAAATATGCAGTGTGCCATTTATGTTTGTATATTATCCATTGTATGCTTTTCCAAAGACAGAGTTTTATAAACATTGTAAAGATTTGGAAGGTTGTAATCAACTGCTCCTTTGAAATGTCTATACATGTGCCTTATGGAAAAAACTTAATGAGAATGTGAAAAGTGTGTTTAAAACCTGTTGGGTTTTATTAAAAAAGGTTGTATTTTAAATGTTTGCGTTTTTTTTAAATTCATGCCTAAATACTTTTTACTAAAAGAACTTATGGCTAATGTATACATGAGACTTATGAAATAAATTCATTTTAAAATTGCCTAATGCATTTTTATTTAGGAATCAGCTATAGAGGGCTGAAAATTTCAGCATTACACTTGAATAAATATGGAAGTATAAAAAGGGTTATACATATATGACTATATCCAAATTTGCATAACAGTTTTGCAGAAGTGACTTTAAAGTTTCTTTGTTTGTTGTATTTAGACAAACTGTTCATTCTGACTTAATCTGGTAATAGATTGAACTAACACTTTGCCTGGCTTCAGTAAGAGGTTCTCATTTCTGATTTTTTCAACTAAGAATTATCCAGTTATTCTGGAGCAAAGTTAAATCTTCAATGTTTGATGGCTGATATTAGGAGGTTCTTTTTTGCACAGGATGGATATGCTTAATTATGAGTGTTCAAAACTTAGTCGTTTTGGATTTTTTTTCTGTTAATCCACAAATATAGAAGAAGGAATGGCTTTGAGAAGATGTGATTAGCAGTGTCAGGAAGGGGGAAACCCCAGCCTTTTGAGTATTCAGGGTTCAGGCTAGAGACAAATTGAGGTACAATATGTTCCTGTTAAATCTCAGTGTATGTTGCAAAACATAGCAACAACTTTTGGGGAAGTTCTGTGCGGGTGATTGCACTGTTTTGCAGCCAGACTTCCAACCAAGCCACACCTCTTAACTGATTAGTAACAATCAATTGCCACGGAGGCATCCTCCCTGCTGGTTACGGGGGCCAGGTAGTCCTGGCCCCACAGCAGGCTCCTGGGCTTGCCAGTGCCGTGTCATGTAGGGACAGCTGTTCCAGCTCTGCCCACAGCCCTTGGGTGCTGGGGTACCTGTGGGTGAACTTTTAGTTCCTTTTAGTTTCCAGCTTCCATGGAAGGTGGAGTAGGATGTGTGTGGGCAGTGATGGATTGTCATCCTGGAAGTGACTGCCCCTTCCTCAGTTGCTACTGCTGACCTCAGCTGATTCTGGGGACATCCCATCCCACCCTACCCCACCCACCCGCCAGGCCAGGCCAGGCCAGGCCAGGCCTTCCTTTTCTCCAGATCTGGTTTTGCCCATCACCCACCAGTTCTGATGGTACACAATCCACCTTCACTGTAGTCTTTAATTAGAATGGCATTGGTTATTCATTTTTTAAATTATTGTTATTTATCCACTATGGTAAATTATGAAGTTACCTGTTAACACTTAGATCACCAGGAGAGAATGGGTTCAAGAACCGAAAGTTCCATATACTGGTTTGCTTTTTTATGCACTTAAGCCAGGTAGTTACATTATGTGCCTTCCTTGGTTTTTTTTCTCTCCTGAACATTTAAGGATTTACTCCTTTATCTGCATACAGAGCACTCACTCTGTGTTGTTTTGTCTGCGTCTTTTGCTCCTTCACATCCTGTCTTTGTTCACTGTGAATGAGTATTCCAAGAGCTCACAGTTGGGGAATCTTCACAGTATAATAATACCCATTATGATAGTGTGGAACCATAGGCCTGAAGATCTGTCCCCGTGGATTGCATATATGCTACCATCTTTTGATAAAGTTTTGTACTCTAGTTAAAACAGTACTTGGAAGTAAATGCTGTAGAAATTATATACCATGACTTCTAAGGCTAAATTTTGGAGTTGATGTAATCATCTTGGATCTGTAGGAAATACATGTTTACTGATTACTGCCCAATGAAACCTCTCTGAACCTCTGTTGTTGACTAGGATACTTGAAAAGGTAGTAAATTGCTGCCTTGTACATAACAAAAACCCAAACCAAACTCCAAACAAACAAAACACCCCAACAAAAAAAAACCCAACAAAACCAAAACCTCCAACGGGGCGATGTGCTTCACTCCTGTCACAGAAGGCATTGAGGCTAGAAAAAGAATCTCTGGACTATGCTTTTCATTACCAAGCCAGGCAACGCTTGTCCCCAAAGTCCTGGTCGACCCTAGGTCTACGTGTGTCTGTCCCGTCCTGTCTGCCTGCCCTTATTCACGGTACTTCAAGTAATCAAGGAGCTCAAAGTATCATTCATGTTTTTAAGGCAGCACGAGAGTTTAACATGATTTTAAAATACTGCCTTTTTATGCTTGGACGTTTGAGTTCGGGAGGAATTTAGAGCCTGTTTGCCCTCGGGGCGTGAGCCCCGCCGCACCCTACTTTACTTCG
>VZRX01000835.1:190706-226468 GCA_013398075.1 Notiomystis cincta
GTCGGACCGGGGGGAGGTGGGGCCGCCATCCGCGATGTCGTGTTCCGTGTGGTGTTGTCGGCGCCAGGGCGGGTGGCGGTAGGGGCCGGGCAGCGGAGCCCCTGGCCCGGAGCCGATCCTTGAGACGCCGCCGCCGACAGGGCGAGGGACAAAGGAGCGGCGCCGGCCTCTGCCCGCCGGTGCCCGGGTGCTGGGAGGGAGGGAGGGCACCGGCTGTGCGCGTCCTGCCTCCACCCTCGCGGTTTTTTTAAAGATTTCTGACTACTTTATAAAATGTGCGTAATGTTTTTGTATATTTGTACATAAAAGTTCATTTTTATTTATTTGAATAAAGGACTCTTGTGTTGCGGTAGCCTTTGCGCCTTGGTAGCTTCGCGTTGGGCTGTCCCAGCCTGGCGGTGTCCGCTGTCTCGGTGTCCATCAGGTAAGGATGGCGTGCTGGTCACCAGCCCGTGCCGTTCAACACGTTTGCTCCTCGGAACCGTCGCCGACACCTCGGCTCCAGGGAAAACGCAGAGCCGCGGATTCGGCGAGGCGGCGGAGGCAGGGTACCGAGCAGGCGGGGGCGAGCCCGTCGGTGCCGGGGGCAGATGGCAACGCCGGCCACGGCGCCAGCGTGGAGCAGCCCTCCCGGGGAGAGACGGGGACAACGGGAGGAGGATGGGGCAGCGCGGGCGGCCGCGGCGAGGGCAGAGGTTGCTCCGGTCCCCTGCGCCGGCGAACCGGAGAGGAGCGGCTGGGTCTGTGTATGGACTTGGCGATTTCATCCCCTCCCAGGCAGTAATTCAGATACATCCGACCTTTCGAGCTGCTGCCAGTGTACGAGGTGGAATAGGAAGGAGGGAGGGAGGGAGCACAGAGGCAGCATCCTTTGTCAGCGTCCCCCGGCCTCCCATCCCCGGGACACGCTGCAGCCTTCCCCGCTCGGGCTGTGGCCGTGCCTGGTGCTCCTGAGAGCTGAGTGTGTTGGGAGAGGCGAGGAAGGGGCGGGAGAGGCCAAATGTACAAAAATTGCAGGAGGAAAAGCGAAGGGTAAGTCTTTACCAGGCTTACGATGTCTCGGCCATCTACTGTTGCTCTTGTATTGTTGTTATCCAGCTCCTCAGAACAACAGTCAGACCTAAGCATTTACTGTGATTCTATAAGTATTTTGCAAATGAATGTTTGAACATTTAGGAACACGTTCAGTTGAATTTACTTAGGGGAGTAAAAGTTTAGCGCCACAAATTTGGTATTATAAATTTCACCGAGACATCAGTTGTTTACACCAAATGATGTCTGTGCTGACTATTCCATTAAATCATGTGAGATAAACCTGTCTGTATATTAGTTGCACAATGTAGCCATGTGCTGCATTTTGTTTTGCTCCATGTTTGTTCAAGTACTTTTTTCATTTTTTTCACCTGAAACTTAAGCAATGACAGGGAAGGTGGTTTGAGAAAATATTTATTTATTGAATGCATTGATACTGCCATTGAAAAAAAAAATGAACCAATGTAAGGCAATTGTGAAATAGCTATATGCTCAAAGGCCAGAGACAAAAGCATGGGGCATGAAAATTTATGGAGACTAATTCTATTTCATTTAAGCAAAGTAGAGTCATTAGTAGTGATAGTTATGAAACAGATGCATTTTCATATAATTTTAGCTGAGTTTGCATGTAATTCTGTCATATTACCAGTTTTCACTTACAACTTCAAGTAAATCTGCCTCAACAATTGCAAATTTCCTGACAAAATTAATATATGCTGGATTGATGATAGACACAATTTTTTGTTGTTTTTCCCTCTTCTAACAATGATGGAAATGCTAGTAGTTGAGCTGTTAGCTGAGCTTTCCTTTTGTTTCTCTTTTGGGAATGTGAGTTTATAAATGGGCATCCTGGACTCTTAATGTTGTTCCTTAAACTGCTCCATGGTTTCATATTAACTACAATCAGTATCTCCAGTTGCAATGAAATGTGATTCACTCATAAAGAGCTGAAGTGTGTTAAAGCTTACTTGTGAGGCTGAAAGCTGCTTTGTTCAGAGTCTGAAGTGTGGCAAAAAATTCAATAAATTTGAATGCACAGCTGCAGCAAATGCAGGGTGAACTGGGGGTAAGAGGAGTTGGAATTGAAGGGCTGCCAACTCTGAAAAAAAAGAACCTGCTCCTAGAATTAAGAATTTGAGAACTTGGGAATTGCCTGGATAGATTTTATTTTTATTTATTAATTTATTTCCCCTAAAGAATTTATTTGAACAAAGCTGATTATGCAGCTAAGATCTGATATGTTAAGTAAGTTACTGTACATGGTAACTGGAGCAGATCTTAGATGGGCTCATCCTAAAATGAGGTTATGCAATCCTGGTTTTGGGCTGCATCCTAAGAGCCACTGGACTCTCTGGAATCATATAATTAATGTCTGCTTGGAATAGTATCTCCTTCACTAAATGGTAACATCAAGATTTATTTATTACAGCGGTGTTGCCACCTTTCTGCTGTCTTTGAATGAGAAATTATGACCTTAGTGTTCTGAATACTTTCAGCTAAAATGCCTGGAAATCTTACAAGTGGTACTAGAAGAGACAGAGGAAGTTAATTCCTACAAAACAGCAGTAACTTCTGATCCTTTTGTGTGTTGCTTACCTCTCGCTATTTTTTCATTTTAAAAGAAAACTCTTGGATTCTAGCATCTAAAAATTGTAGCTAAACATAATAAAGCTGCTTATTTAGTTCATTAGTATGTGTTATAATAGACAATTGAGCCCAGGAGCAGGTTTAAAAAGACAAAAATGCCTGTGAAAATTCTGAAAGTGGCAAAAATGCTCAAATAAGTCATTTCATTATCTTAGTGCAGAAAAACTGCTTTCTAAGATCCATTATTTAATTGTATGTCAGTAGGCATCATATAATGAACTAATTACTCTTCCTTTCCTTGATGGGAGAGTAAAAGCTTTATGGAGCATTGAGATCCAAAACTTCCTATCCCACTGATGCCCAGTCAGCCTGAGCCTTTCTCCATCTCACACACATGGCTTCAGGACAGGTTGTGGTTGTCATGACTGGAAAATTCAAGTGGGATGCTGTGAAACAGCATCTCTTCTGACCCTCTGCTGCACTATGCTCACTCGAGGTGAGAGAGCTTTCCCTGGACAGATGAGGACACTGCCAGCTCTCCCCAGTTCCCAGCCTGTGCAGCTGTACCCCAGTGTAAGTACTGATGTAAGTAGTTCTGTACTGGTGAACAGATCAAGTGTCTTCAGGAACACTTTTCAGGTGTCATAGATCTGATTTTGCCGTAAGAACCAATGAGCAGCTTTTTACAGCAGATTAGCCATCTTCAAAATGCCTCAGCCTAAGCCTCCCACTCATAACCCTTTTAGCTGTTGAGAGTTAGGAGCAGCTGGTGCTGCGAATGCTTAAAATAATCAATAATTCCTTTGGGGTAGATAGCTTCTTCCTCCAAACATATCAGCGTGATTTACAGTGGAAAAACACCCCCAAGCAACACATATTCTGGGTATTTTTTTCAAAGGTAGCTAATAAATAGTGTTGCCTCCCTGCTGCTCCTGAGCAAGGCTGAGGCCAGACACAGGTGAAGCCCATGTTTTTCTAACTGAACAACCTCAGCCCTGTGCATTGCTGGGTTTGCTCTTGGGTTCTAGCCCCACTCTCTGCTTCCTGACTCCACTGACACAGTTAGTGCCATTGGTTTTTATTTCAAAGCTGAGGGGAGAGCATGTTGTTGCCCAGCTTTTATCTTCTTTTGTGATCTTCCTCAGCAGAATGCTTGTAAAAGCCCTCACAAACAGTATTCCCCGAGCTGTTGTCAAACATCTCTACCATCTCACACCCTCCCCAGCTGTGCCTAAGGGGGCTGACACACAGCTGGGTGAGTGCAACAATGTGGGGGCTGCTGTCCTCAGAGGACTAGTGGGGTAGCATCTGTCTTGACCAGAACTGTCCTTTTGCTTGGGGGGGCTCTTTGTTTTTGTGGGTTGTTTTTATGAGGTAAAGGCACATTCTGTTTTCTCTCTTAATAAAAGCCTCTTCCCATTGGTGGTTTTGTGAAGGGCAGTGCCAAGTCACTACCAGAAACAAAGTTACTGCAGTTCACTTCTTGGACTCCAAGAAAGATGTAAATGTTTCTTTTCCCTTCCCAGGGAGGACAACCTCCAGCCAGAGTCTCTGGAAATCGTGCTGGTAATTTGTTATTCAAGTGCTCTTGCATCTTCTGAGAGCATGAGGAAAACGCTGTGAGCCTTGCTGAATGAATGCCTGCACCTGATGGGCCCTAGCCTGGGTCTCATCCAGCTGCAGGGCCAAGCCAGCAAATGGATGTGGTATGAGTTAGGAACCACTTCCAGAGAAAGGAGCTGGCTCTCAGTGATAACAGTAAGTTGAGTACATAGATGATACAATGAGGTCTTTTAGTCCCTTTTATTTTTATTGAAAGAGCTGTTACAGGTTATGTTTGAAGAATGTTATTTTTAAAGCAATTTTTTTTCCCTTCTTTGCAACATATAATGAATTCTGGAATGGCTGAAAGATTTCTTGGTTTGTTTTTATTTTTTTTATAAAATTGAAAATATCAAAACTGTCTGTGTTTTGCAGTTAGCTGTCTTGAGTTAATGACTGTCCTGGTTTTGGTTGAGACAGTTATTTTCTTCTCAGTGCAGTGCTGTGTTTTTGTTCAGCATGAGAATAATGCTGATAACACACTGAAAGATTTTTTTTTTACTAAGTCGTGTTCATCCTAAGTCAAGAACATTTTTTTGTGTCTCATGCTCTGCCAGTGAGGAGGCACACAAAAGGAAAACTGGGAAGGAACATTGCTGGGACAGGTGACCTGAACTGGCCAAAGGGACATTTTCACACCCTAAAACGTCATTCCCAGTACATAAACTGGGGGAGTTACCAGAAACAGAGTTGGTCTGGGGATGGAGTCTGGCATCAGTCAGTGGGTGTGAGCAATTGCATTGTGCATCACTTTGATTGGTTTGGTTTTGTTATAATTTTTTTTAATTGTTTAACTCTTCCTATATCAACCTACAAGTTCTACTGTTGATTGTCCTCCCCATTCCACTGGTGGGGGCGGGGAGGGTGGTGAATGAGTGGCTGCTGTGGTGCCTAATTGCCAGCTGCACGACAGAGACATTAGGTCATTCTTACTGTGAGGGCTCACATCTTGGGTGGAAGTGTTAGGGGTAATAAAAACTCTAAGAATTATTTCTACACTCCAAATTAGTTTCACTTTTTGCTTAAATGAGCTGTTCAGCAAGGGTCAACTGATGTTCAGCTCTCAGCAATCTGACTAAAAGGAATGTAAATGCTTCCATTATTTTTTCTGTTGCCACCAAATTTCTGAGTGCAGGTAAAAGCTGAACCTTGAATGAAAAGGGAAAAAAAGGTTCCTAATTAAACAAAAATAAATTAGCACCGAAGCTATTATCTTTCTATCAATTAGCACAGGAGAGAGCAAATTGCAGTAAATTCTGGTATTCCTAATTTGTTTTATTTTAACATTCTCTTGGTTGCCAGAGTTTCACCCGCCAGCATGGTCCCAACAGCCGGGCAGGTGCGTCACGCAGTGAGGGGCTGGGAAATGAATCACAGCCTTTGCTTTGCCAGGGAATTTTCAGAATAGCAAAACTCGAGTGGGAACAGCACTAAGCGACCAAACTTTACATGCTTTAAATTAAAACTAACAGAGGCTGTTTAGGACTAGGACAGAAATAGGAGTAAATAAAAGTAAAATTCGGCAGAAAAGGCTCTCGGTGCGTGAAACACCTGAGAGCAATTGTCAAGGGAAAAGCTGGTGGGCGGGGGTGAGCTCTGGGGTGGGGATGTGCCCCCCTGGGACGGAGACCGAGCCGGGCCCGCTCCGCGCCGGGGCCACCTCGCCCGCTCCCGCTGCGGCCAGCCGGCCCGGGAAACAGGTAATAGCCCTCAGTAAGATGCCGTGGCTTTACTCTTCTGGGGGTTTTGTGAGTCGTTTTTGTCCGTTTGTTTGAACCACAATCCGTGCAGTAATTATGGCTCTGCTCTTTGAAAGTGTTTTATTTGCGTTGTGCTTGGTATGTGAAGATCTTAACAGAGGCCCAGTCATTTTAATAGATGTTCATACAATGCAGCCCTCCCTGTGTTTTTCTCCTGCAACAACCACTATTATAACTTCTCATATAGTTCCTGAGAGTGAGGTAAACCTCTCTCCCCCTCTCACTCCCGCCCCTGAAGTGCAAAATTTCAAAGCAAACAGAAAAAGAGCCAACAGTTATATAAATGTTTTTGTGAGGCTGTTGTGTGGGGCTATGTGTCACTGGGATTTATTCTTTTACCACCGTGTGAAGTGCTGAGCAGATCTTGGGAGTGAATTTAATGCCTCTAACCAAGTGGTCTGTCTCACACATCCACATGCTATCCCTGTATAAGTTTGCAGTGCCTGAAATCTCTTCTTGGGACAGGCACAAACACTCTGCACAGCCATCATTAAACAGGAACGCTGATGCCCTGGCGTTAAGTACTTGTTAAGAGGATATTTTGTACTGCTCACTGTATTCAGCCTCATGGTCTGTGCAAATTGGGTATTTTTCAATTCATGGTAGTCACTGAGCTTTTTTAGCTTTGATTACTGTGTGTAGTCTTCACACAGATCATTCTAGGGTAGAAATAATTTGGTTTGGAAGTTGTATCTGAAGGATAATGCACAAGATATCATTAGCAAGTAATTCCTTTAAATTACAAGTGCATGGAAAACATTAATCTATTGTATTCAATCTTATGGCTTCTTATTTTCTCCCAGTGAGGCTACAAAAAGATTCTGTCAAAATGGGAAATAGTCTGACCCACATACCCTTAATGATCACCATGACATCTTTAATTTAAACTGGCAATATTGCAGGGTGCAATTACTGTGAAACAGCAAGTATTGAGTTTGTATTAATGCTTACAATGTCTTTTGGACTGGTTTTTGGCTCCTGGCATGTTGGGAAAGTTACTGTGCAAGATATTCACATGTCGATTAGTAACCTTGCTATGGGTCATACTGATGGTTTACTGCTGGGGTGTCTCCTTTTCTTCCCTTTCTGGAGTTCTTATGGGATGTGTGCCACTATATTGCTTCTCTCAGCTGCCTGAGATAAAAATTGTGCAATTTTTGGATTATTTAGAATATGCAGGTTATGTCTAAGAGTTTAATGAAATTTCTGAAAGAGTAACCAATGGCCCATAGGCTTAAATGTGGTTATCAGGAACCTCTACCTCCACTGGCAAGGTATTTTTAAAATGCTGAAAGCCATAGGAACATACTTTGAGAATGTGTGTCTGTGAAAACTATAGACTGGGGCAAAGGAGAAAGAAAATTGGGTCATCTAAGGCAGTACTGAAATATCAGTAGAACCATGGACTACAAAATTTATCTGCCAAATGGTGTTCTCACTCGAATGAGCAACTGGAGTATATCATGATAGAAATCTTAAATATACATCTCTTGAGTTTGAAGAGCTGATTGTTTTAGGGGAAAATTGTCCAAATTTTTTTTTCTTTTTGATGAATCTGAAAAGAAATTTGAAGACAATAGCTGCATCTCTAACCTCTGTTGGATGAATACAGCTTGTAAGCAAAACAAAAGGAGCTCAGCAAACTGGTTGTAGCCACCCTGTGCAACCACTGGCTGATCCCCAGCTGTGGCAAAGCCCCTGCCTTGGCTCAGCTGACTGAGCTGCTTAAAATGCCTGCTTCCCAAACACCACATCCCTGTGAGTTGGGAACCTTTCCCCATCCGGTTTGCTTCGACTGACACAGCCAGGGAGAGCTTTCACAAGGGGTGGAGCCAAGAGATGCAAATGAGATGTTTTGCTATAAATCCTGACGGGAGTTAGAGCGGAGGGCTCAAGCCATTGTTGGCTAGAAACAAATGAATAGAGATGAGGTGGTGTTAGTAGTCATGCAGGAGCCTGTTTCTGATGGGCTGGCATGAAAAATGGGATTTCATTGCAGCTGACATGGACAAATGTGTCTATGTTGACTGGTTTGGTTGTTTTCAGGGGAAACAGCAAGTTGTGTAAGGGATCCTTGCTCTCACCATTACCTGGGCACAGCTAAAGAGCAAAGGGGTTCAGCTTTGCTTGAGAAGCAAGCAGAGTGGGTCACTAAAGCTTCTTTCTTATTTTCTTTTCATGAAAGAAAACACTTTGTTTACAAGAACCTATCTGAAAGTCTTTGGCATTTATATCTCATTCATAGACCTGTAATTTATCCTCAGTTAATATAACAACAGAGTTAATAACATAACCTTTGTTTTGATTCTCTGAATGATTCACCATCCCTCTTTGTGGTTGTTTTGTTCAAAAATAAAGGAGGGGAGGGGGGAAAGTGAGTATATTCTAGGTACAAAGGGAGAAGATAAAAGCATCAGTCTGTTTCTGTACCTCCTATGTAATATTGCCATAGTAACGAGGAGCTGACTGTGGCTGTTCATCACTGAATGCTGAGGTAAAGCAGACACTCTTCCTATTCAAAGGAATATTAGCAAAATACCGATTTTTAAGGTGTCAATGAAGAATTAGGGAAAAAATTATCTGCCTTGCATAGCACACTCTGTAAGCTAATAATAAAGTGCTACTTTGAAAGAAAACAGGGCAATTAAGGCATTTAGCAAACATCTAAAATGCTGTAAATCCGAGCATTTTATCTTCCACACAAAGCCATGCTGAGGTGTGATGTGCAGTCACAGATGATATATTTTGACATGAAATGTGCATGAGATGAGCAGCTCTCTCTCCTTTTCTGCCTAATACATTTGTGGCATGGCAGTTGGCTGTGGCTATTGCCAAATATTTGTACTGCAGCATCGACTGGCCATGTTCTAATCCAGTTTAAGGTATAAGTGGGTAAAGTGTTTTATGTATTTAGAATTGCATGATGTCTCCTAGATCCTGGTGCTATTTTTTAACCATTAAGCCACTCCAAGAGGGGATTCAGTTCTGTTCCACGTTGTGTACATCAGGTAAATATCTATATTTTTGAAATGTCAGTGAAAAGAGGAATAGTTTAATTGCTCTCAGGAAAAAAATTGGGAAGGATAAAAATGTGCACTGATTTTGGTGCACAATTACTGTTTCTATTGTAACTTTGCTGGGCTTTACAGCAAGAACTTGGCATTTAAGTTGTTGCATTTCTGTGCCCAGCAGAAGCCTTTTTTCATTTTTGATCAAACAGGAGGGTTCTTTGTTACTCTGTACACACTCTCAAAGATCCTATTAAATTGAAAGTTGCAGGTTCTGGTTTTCTTTTCTGAAGGCTTTTTCAGTCTGAAGCATGTTTAAATGAGGGCTTGAAGCATGGAGCAGAACTTTGCTAGCAGCCATGGCTGCCTTCTGGGATCAGGCGGTCAGAAGTGGCTGCAGGAATAGATTTTTCTACACCACCAGTGTTCTCTGCCAGTCTCTCATGCGTCTGGTCAGGGTTACAACAAGGACACCAGCTCGAGGCAACAGCTCTAGGGAAAGTGATCTGTGCTCAGATGCCTGGGAAAATGATAAAGATTCAGGTCAGAGTCAGGCTGAAGGGATGGAAAGACTCAGGCAGGAGGAGCAATAGCTGGAGGCTGTCACTGTTGGAGCTTGCAGAAGAGGAGACTGGGCTTAGAATGCTGGCAAAACCCTGTGAAAGGCCAAAGTAAATGGATGTCCCAACTCCTCCTATGACAGACTCGGGTAGCAGGTGACAAACTGGCTGCACAGACAGAGCCACCTTATTCACTCAGCTCTGTGCTGGCAGGAGGAAGGCTGGCATTCATTTTTTCCTCTTTGAAAAAAGCACACGAGAATGTCACACGCACCTACAAGCCACGGTTGTGGGGCCAAGCACACTAAAGTTAAGGCATGAAGTAGTTCATCCACCACCTCCCCCCTTAATTTATATGCTCATACAGCCTTTTTATAAGTGATTTCAACATCACTAACTGCTCAGACTTTGCTCTTCCTCTTGCAGCCAGGTTGTATTTCTAGGAGTTTGTTATGTGTTACCATGATGGGTTTTACAGCAGCTCCCTGCAGTGGCCGCTGGAAAATGCCAGAACCTGCCTAATTATGCAGCCTGTTGGGCTGCACGTTGCATGTTCTGGTGGATGTTGACCATGTTGCCTGGTAAAAGGCTGGCAAACCCAAGCTTTCACCTCCTGAGCATATTAATGGGGTCTTTCCTGTGCTTCATCTCCCAGGGAGCCTGTGTGTGGGAAGGGAGCAAATAGAGATCTTGTAACTTGGTCTCTTTCCACAGTTTGAACTGTTGTCTGAATGGTATTTTTATTGCTTGGCTATGAGTAGTAAATACTTTTTTTTTCTGTGAAACTGTGTCCTATCTGACTTGTAGAGCTCCAGTTTCAAAAGCGGCTCTTAGGGTTTTAAAGGCAGCTTTGCGTGTGTGGAAAACTGTTCGTGAAGAGGTAGGAAACAAGGATTTGGAAGAGGGGAAATTTGTGGATTGCTGTTTCTTGACAGACTACTGTAGTTAAAAGAAAAAGCTGATAGTTTTAGGAACAAATGAAGTGTAGGATTCCTCCCTACCTGGTTCATGTCCTTGTCTTAGGGAAGAGTTATTGCTTCATTGGCATCCTCTTTGCCCTGTCTAGAAGGCTCAGAAGAGAAGTTAAATATTCTCCCTATGTCATCAACAGCCTGGTTGTTATGCTGCTCTCCTGGAAAGTGAGGGGAAGTGGGTGTGAACCCCTTCATGGTAGAGGGTGTGAGTGCAGTGACCACTACTAGCATGTTACTCAAAGTTTGCCATTTTGTAGGAGAGTTTTCACCATCAGAGAGATGACAGTGAAATGTTTCTGCTTGTAATAGAACGCAGCTCTTATAGATAGTAACACATTAATAGCTAATTCACTACAAAAACGTTGAATGCAACATCTGAGCACAGATTTGAGAAACATTTTTCTTGGATACTTCTTTGTTACTTTAGGAGTTTTGAAAATATTTCCTCCCCACCTCTGCAGCCAGCGTATGAAAAAAGTCAGTGCTCCTGTGAGAGGGCAGATCTTCAGCCTTTAAGCCCCAGGCTCTGTTGGATTTTGTTGTCTGGCTTGGACTTGTGAACGCCGTTCTGTGAGCTGAATACCTCAGCAGATTGGGGCAGTGCCAAGTGTTGCCTCACTGCAACTACATCCCTCTTTTGACTGCTGCGGGTTCAGGCCTTTGTCTTAATTTATATGTGTTGTGGTGCAGGTGCTTAGGCACAACAGAAATCTTTTTGTGTGGGGAAAAAGATAAAGTACTGAGGTTAGGACAACAATGTGTGCTCTCTGTGGGCCTTAGTTTAAATTCTGTAGAAAAAGTAGACAATGCATAATCTAACAGAAGGATGAAGCAATGTTGACACATAGAAGTGTGGGTTCAACACAGTATCTTATGTACAGCCAGCAATTAATCCAACAAGTGAATGACCAGTTAAGGACATTAGCACACAAACAGGCAGATTTGAACTTGGATTTAGTAGTACATTTACAGTGACTTCTCAGAAGTGTGGGTTCAACACAGTATCTTATGTACAGCCAGCAATTAATCCAACAAGTGAATGACCAGTTAAGGACATTAGCACACAAACAGGCAGATTTGAACTTGGATTTAGTAGTACATTTACAGTGACTTCTCAGCAGTTGTGTTCACTTGGAGTAAGATTTGGGTCATACATAAAGGAAACATGGGTATGCCAACATGGATCCTTGTGGGTCCCTTCCAAGTTTCTTTGATATTCTGTGATATGTCTTTGATTATTCATCTGCTGAATACTTGTGTACATGCCAGGGTGCTGCACACTAACTTACCAATGTGTGAGGCCAGTCTTGTTTTACACATGTCATTTCCTCTTCTTTCAACAACCACATGTTGATTTATTCCTCGCCCTTCTCAAGGCTGCATTACCCTTGACAGGTGCTGCAGGAGGGATGCAAAGTCATGGGACAGGATACACTGCATACAGAGTCTTAAGCTTTTCAAGTGGAGAGTTGCATGAGCTTAAAAGGAGTTTTAGACTGTCTTGTGCCAGAAAGTTTTCTCATGATAGTTTAATTACCTCTTTGTTTCTTTCTTCATTTTTGCTGTGTTATCTTCAAGCCCCTTTGATGTTGGATCAGAAATAAAGTTCAGACCTGTGCTAGTAGGGAAGATATGAACAGCCACTGACTCACAGCACCACCTCTTCACCTGGGCTTATCCGTATGTCTGTTCTGTGTGTTCACTGCAGACTAAAGCTGTGAGCTCAGCTCCAGGGAGCTTACTGAATTGTCTCAGAGCACTGCTGCTGGGAAGCTTTCTGTGGAAAGAGGCAAATGGGATGTCACCAGGGAGCTGCTGGAAGATGAAGCGGGGGAGGGAGAGATAGAAAAATAAGGTTGATGTGAAGAGGAGTAGACAGGAGCTTAGGGACATGGCACAACAACAAAATACCTCAGTTTGTGGCATGGTTCCATTTCTCTCTCATAAATCTTGCACTGCAGACACAATTCTCAGTAGCATCATCTTGCCTCTAGAGAACACGAGCACCTGCACCATCTGTCAGCCTTGTCCTCTCTGAGGCAGGAGCTCCCTGTGCTGTTCACTGGTACCTCGGTGTACATTCATCTGAAACCACAGTATAACCAGTGCCTTTCCCCCCCCCTTGCTGCTTTACACAGAACTGCACAGGTTGGGTTTCTCTCTTTAGCCCTCTCACTTACCAAACACTGTCAGTGCCATAAGGTATTATTGCTGTGGTCCTTTGCCCCAGGCAGTGTTGCTGCCTTGGAGGGTGAGGGCTGTGAGGTGAGTGCCAGGGCTGCCTTCCACCCTTCTCCACACAGCAGGTGCCTGCAGGCCTTTCTGCAGGGTGGGAACCACCAGCATTATGCAGGTTTGCTCGTGTCCTTGGCAGCAAAGGAGTACTTGCAATGAAAGTGGGATTCTTCCCACTGTGAGCAATGTGCCTCCTGAGCAGTGCTTTGGTGTTTAACCAGTGAGATGGATTCTGCAAATAATCCTGGAGGAGGAAGTAGAGGCACTTTATGCTTATGTTTTTCTGTTGTGTTTTTGTTGTTTTCTTTTAACAAAATCGGGCTTCTTTTTATATGTCAGTCATTTTTATTGTACTGTCGTTTTGCTTGTTTTCACATCTGCCTCATTTTGCTGCTTATTAGATACACATTAGATATTCACTTTCAAAATCAATCACTGGCATTCTTGAGATTTCATAGCAACAAATTGCAGTACAGAGAGAGAGAGGGAGAAGCGATGTTGCACCAGAATAATGTCAGTAATGCCAGGTATTTCTGTGAGATGGCAACTATTTTCTTTGCAGTTGTCACTCTCCTGCAAACAAGAAAGATGTGGTCAGACTTCATCTCAAATAGCACTCGGGTAGGGGCAAGTGAATGTGCATGTTAACTGTTCTGTGCTGCCTCCTGACCTCTGCTGAGGGAGCTTGTGCCACCTCAGAAGCATTGCCCCAAGAGCTATGGCTTGTGTGATTTGGATTTGAGAGGATGCTTTCTGTAAGGTCTATTTCTTGGAATGGTACTTAGAAACTTGGTGAGCCCAGAAAGGTATCAGGCTTAGTCAGAGCTGGATGCTGAACATCTGATAGTCTAGAATAAACCAAAAAATCCCAACATGTTGCAGATGGAATATGCTAAATAACACAAGATTTTTCTGTATCTGATACACAAATGCTTTAGTTCCTCAAGCCAGATCTGAGATCACAAGTCAGTGCAGAACAAAGACCTGATCTGTTTTATGCTCCTGTCACTAAAAAATCCATTCCAACACAGACCTCAATAATCAGAGCATGTCAGGTGTTTATCCTGAACCTGCATGTTGTGTTTGCCTGGGATACTTACCATTTCCAAAAGCTTAGAGAGGGTCTGACAGACACCTTCTTCTGTCAGGTAGTACAGCTCTTCCAGAGTAGTCTAATTTTAGTGAGACATTCATGAAACTTTAAAAAAAATCTCTGGGGTTCATTTGTTTGTTTGTTTGGGGGTTTTTTGTCTGTACTCATAAGAATTGCTTTGATTCTTTGATATCCCAATAAAATCCTGGGTGTTTTTAAATGTGTGAGAGACAGTCAACCAATTGACATAGTTCACTTCTTTGTATCCAAACTTTGAGCAAGTCTTGCACACCTGTGAGCCAGCAGAGCTGCTGTTCTGCCACAGGCCATCCCTCCAGACTCCAGCTGTTGTCCATGACCTGCAGGCCATGAGTCACAGCTGCCTACCTGGTATGGATGTCCCTGATACACTAATTGCATCACACATGGAATAAGAAACCTTCCATTTCAGCAGGATTTATAGGTTGTTTATTGGTGTCTTTGTGATTTGCTGGTGCAGCCTCTAGGATTTTGGCTGTCCAATTCTGTTCTGTGCAGCAGAAGATTGTGTCTGCTGAGTGTTAACTTGTCAGTAAGGATGCACAACTTCCACTCCAGTTTACTGGAGATGTCTGAGAACCAGATGCATGTTCTTGGTGTTTAACTCTGTGTAGTGTGGGTAAGTGTGCTATGGCCAGCTATATTCCAGCTTCATTCTTGGTTTGAATTATATATTGGCTAAGACAACACAGATTTTTTTGCCACAATTGCACAGCTTCTCTTTTTTAGCACCAATTTATCTTAGTACCTTAGTACTTAGTATCTTAGAATAACTGCAGAAAAGGACTATCAAAGATAGCAAACAGAGGATAAATGTCAAATCAGCATGTAGTGAGGAAGATGAAGCAGGTATATGAAGCAAGCCCTAATGGGTTAGGATTTCCATAATGCCATTATGGAAAGCTAGCTGGTAACAGACAGCACTGAATTTCAGGACTTTTAATCAAGTAGCAAGGAAATCATTCAGTTGGCCAAGGGCTGGTACTCCCTTTTTAGTACTCAGGTGTCAAGAGAGCTTCTGTATTGATGGAACATCTTGATTTAACTGGTAAGAGAATGGATTCTGACATCAGTCACGGTTACTCAACTGGCATCTTTCATTAATTTGTTTATTTTAATTCTTTGTTTATGTCTGTATGGGTAAGAACTCCCACATACGAAGGGTAATGAGACTTTTAGGTGTGGTGTTTTGCAGTTACTGTGCTGCAGAGCCCATTGTTTTCATCAGCTAGCAGGGCAGAGTCTGCAGAGCAAGGCTGGAAGGGAGTTCTTTGGTCATTTTCAGTATAGAGTATTCCCCCGTGCATCAAATGAGAGCCCACCCTGGTTAACCTAGACATCAGAGGGAGGGGATTCAACAATGTTTATTTGCATAATGGCATATGAAAATACATGCTATGTCAGAAGACATTTCCAAAAAGCTTTTGTAGCGCCTGTTGCGAGATACTCTCAGTATTTTCCTAGAGCTCTAGTGTTTACTCCATCAGGATACAGTTTGACACAGCTGGGTCTCTGCTCTTGCCCTGCTGATAACTAAGAGATTTGTTTTTACTTCAGGAACCATCACATCACTTGCAGGACCATGCACGCAGCAGTGTGACAACAGTGATTCTGTACTGCCAGAGACAGTAATTGCACACAGCTGAAAAGACACGTTGTCTTCAAACTAGCTAGTGGGGCCTTTTGAGATAGACAAGGGGTAAGGTTGCAAACTGAAGGAGGCTCTATTTAGGTTAGATATAGGAGGATTTTTTTTTTTTTTAACAAAGAGGATGGTGAAACACTGGAACGTGTTGCCCAGAGAAGTGGTGGATGTCCCATCCCTGGAAACATTCCAAGCTGGACAGGGCTCTGAGCAACCTGGGCTACTTGAAGATGTCCCTCCTCATTGCAGTGGGGTTGGATGAAGTGACCTTTAAAGGTCCCGCCCAACCGTGACCATTCTATGACTCTACAATTCCACTGGTAGCTTGAGTGTCCTTTTCTTTCAGAAAGCTGGCTCCTACGGCTTTTCTTTTCCTCCTTTTACCGTATCCTGCAGCCGAAGTGGCTTCTCCGCGCCGTGAGGCAGCTCCTGACCCAAACTCCCGGAGGCTCGGGCAGCAGAGGGGAACAGGCCTCTCCCCAGGCCGCGCTGGGGCTGCGGGCCGGGGCGGGCGGTGCCCAGGGACACCCGGGTCACTGTTGCCATCTACCGGGGCTCGGCAGGAGCTGCCAGCTGCCGGCGGCGGGGAAATCTGCCCTCTGGGGCCTGCGGCTGGCTGTAAGGGGGTGTGTGGGCCTCCCGCCAAGGCTCTTTTCGCAGGAGTTCAGAGAAAAGAGGCGTCCGGAAACTGGGGAAGAGGAAGGGTTCTTGGACCAAATCTGCTGTTGCCTTCTCCTTTTCCCAGGGAAAAAAGCCACCACTGCTATGGACGTTTGCTTCAAGCGGTTACTACTGGCCTGTAGTTCACGGTAATTGTATTTTGTACAAGGTTGTTTTGTTTACATTCATTGCTCCGTGCCCTACATTTCTCAATTGCCAATTTAGCCAACCCATACCTTCATCAAATAAAAGTGTTAGTGTGTTTGACTCCTAAGAGGTCCATAGCACTCCGAGGAAAGTTAAGCATCATCTTCTTTGTTGCATTAATTAACTTCCTTTAACTGTATAATGCAGGTAAATTTCTTAGGTGTATATCAAAGACTAGTCTGTCTCTTCCGTTTTAAAGATAAACACAATGAAACAAGTATGTGAAATGACATTTCAAAGGGCTTATTTAAACAGTTTCAACTTGCTAAACAGCTTGAGCTCCTTTAGCTTTTCCTTTCATTTTCCCACTATCCAGGATGGGTATATATATATGTGTGTGTGTATGTGTGTATATATATGATGAAAAATACCTATTTTAACAAAAAAATTCTGCCAACTGTAAATTAGTTAGTGAGACTTCTCTTTTCTCCCATCCCCTCAAGTGCTAGCTTAAAATGTAATAGGATCTCTACAGGCAGAGAAATGCTATCTATGCTCCCAGGACTTGCTGAATAGGGAAGTTCAAAAGCAGAGAAATCAGATCTCAATGTCTGATTTAAGTGTCAAACAATCTTGAACAGCAAAGGAAGAAAAGGGTGTGAAGTTGATCAGGAGGATGTTGGGAAGAGGGGATAGCCAATATCTATGTATGAAATTCTTTGAATTACAATAAGAAAATTTTTTTCAGAAAGATTTTATTTAAATTTTCCATCTCAGAGCTTTCTTGGTGCAGGAAAGGATTTTCTTTCTCCAGTTCAGCTAAAATAGACCACTTGGTACTGAGGGCTAGGATTATTAAGGTGCAACTTCAGCATAGATGCATATGTTTCCACTATTCATGCATTATAATAGTAACTCACAGGTTTAAAAGCGAAAAATAATGACTGTACACAAAGCACAATAAAAGCAAAATAAATCGGGTGAAAGGAAGTTCCAATGAAAAGAAACCTGAGATATTAAAACCATATTTCTAGTTATACAGTCACTGAAAAAATAACCTAGTAAGAAGTGTGATTTGTTCTGTTTTCTAGCTTTACTTTGGTATATTAAGAAATTCTGAGATAAATAACATAAACCAAAATCTTTTAGTAACAGACAGAATTAAATTGTTTTCCCCAGAAGCTGCAGACAACCCAGCAATCTGCAAACACTTTTTATAGCTCGCAATTCACCAAATGCCAATTGTGGAGATCTCCTTCCTGTCTGTCACTCAGGTTGCTAACAGTGACATCCCTTTATGGACTCTTACCCTTTGCAATTGCTATCTTTTTTTGTTTTTTTTTCCATCAGAAGAGGAGAAAGCCTTCCAAAACTTTCATGGGAGAAGCATGCCATATTTTCAGGAAGCACTGGGGAACAATCCTGCCTGGAGTGAAATAACACATTTATTTTGGTGACTTGCCAGTCCCCAAAATCCCTGTGGGTATCAATATCTCAGTGTTAGGGGATTTTGTAGAGGTTTTGTAGGTTTGGTCTGTCAGTTTGGCTGTACAACAGCTTTGCTACATGATAAGAATTCTTCCCCATGTTTGAATCAAAGCTTTTGCTCCTGGTGTTATTTTGTTTAGCTATGGATTTCCACATGCTGTCTTGGACTGTTATTGCCCAGCTTGTGATTCTGTTTTTACACAATGTTGTTAAACTGGCTCACTGCCAGGAATATAGTCAGAGCTGTGAGCTGAATTCTGTTCCTTTACTGCTAACTAGTCTGCAGGCAGAGAGAGTTCTCATCCTCTCCTCTCATGTGTTGGGGCTTCTGTCAGCTCGAGGATTTTGTGACGAGGTGCCCTGTTGCCCCTTAGCAAAGCTTTCCCTGGAGTATCCTCGTTTCTTTACACTATTTATTCCTCCAGCAGGGTCAGTGAAGACATGAATGTGTTGGTCTCTGGAACAGATGCCACAAATCAGTCTAGCACTTCTTTCTAATTTTAATGGAGATGAGCTACTTGTTGTAATTTCTTGAATCTCTCATTTAGGATGTAGAGAGACCATAAATCTTAAAGCAACAAACATTCCCAAATCCTACACTTTGAAGTGAATGGGAGCTCCTGGGTCATCAGCACTTTTCGGAAACAAGCTGCTTAACTAGGTGTCTGAAGCCATTACAGCCTTTTCTGCTTTTCTTTCTGAAAACTTTGGTCTCAATATTTGAGGGAATATACAACAAAAAGTTTGCACAGTGTGAGCGGTGCTTTACACCCCTAAACAGCCTCAAAGCCATTGGATACTGGAGCATCCAAACTCAGCACTCCTGAGTGCCAAGCCAAGAGTTTGGCTTTAAGATTATATTACATTTATTATTAGCTTTTGTTTGGTGGGAGGAATTTTTTTTTTCTTTCAACACTGTTATTAAAAGAAACCAAAACAAAACCAAGAAAACCCAACCCAAATATCAGGCTTGTTGTGATATTTTTTTAGTTGGTTGGGTTATTGTTTGTTTGTTTATATTTCATTAAGTTTCTTCTATCAATACTTTTCACTCCCTATCTTACATCTTCTCCTTTGAAAATCTACTCTAACTTGGGTATGGTGTGGGATAGTCTAAAAAATTGCTATAAACATCTGCTAAAATATGTTTCTCTGCAGAGTATAACATGAAATATATGCATGCAATATATTATTACATTCCTATTCTTGCTTCCTCGATTTTGTCTTTAGCTGAAAATTCAGTTTAACTCCATAGTCTCTGTAGATGAGTGAGTTAATCAAGCTGTGTGCTGTTACTTGAATTGGAGATTACTTTTAAAGAACAAGTACGATTTTTCCAGTACATAAACTATGTAGGCAATATACTGAAACATAGATGAAAAACCAGACCCAGTTCTAAAAAATGCTTGCAAGTCAGTTAGGAAAGGAGGGGAAGAAACACGAAGGTAGTACTGTTGCTTATCATCTATTAATGGGTCATATCTTGGCACAAGTGTTTACATTTCACCTCAGGGTAAACTCTTCAGCCTGTGTTGGCTGACTTTTGAGGGCTGACTCATCCTGGCAGCAGCCTTCAGCAGCCTGGCTTGTTGTAGTGAGTAGCCCATGTGGTGTGGGACTCGTGTTTTAGTGGCACAGCCACGCTTCCGTGACACCTTTTGTGGTGATCTCAATGACCTCACCGTGGGCAGGTGCTCATGTTTTGTATTGAGAGTTATTCTGCCTGAATAATCTGGTACTGGGCTCACAGTAGCACGGTAGTTTGGGGGCTCACAGGTGCCTAAGCACTGCAGAGAAGTAGGTGAGAGCTGAGCCACCCTAGTGGAGGAGGTGAGGGGCATTCCCTGTGCTGGAAGTGTGGTGCTCAGCTTTTCCTGCAGCCTGCAGCATTACTGGTGTGCTGGATCTCTGACAGGCTGCAGCAGAGCAATCAGCAGTGTGAGTTCCCCTCTGCATCCACACGATCCAGACCCCTGTTAAGTGGAGGCGCTGCGCTGGAGCAGCCTGATCCTGAAGGACTGTGCCGGGGCCCATGCTGAACCAGTCCATGAAGAACTGCAGCCCATGAGAAGGACTCAGCCTGGAGGAGTTCATGGGGGACTGTGTCCTGTGGAAGGGACCACGCTGGAGCAGGGGAAGAGTGTGAAGAGCCCTCCCACTACGGAGGAAGAATTGGAAGAAACAACATGTGATGAACTGACCACAGCCCCCATTCCCCAACCAGGAGTAGTTAAGCCCAGGAAAAATAGTGGAGTGGGGGAAAGGTGATTTTAAGATGTGATTCTATTTGCCACTGTCCTACTCTGATCTGATTGGTAAAAAAGTTAAACTAATTTCCCCAAAACAAGTTGTTTTTCCATGACACCTAGAGAATCTCTCCATGTCCTTATTTTGACCCATGAGACTTCACTCTATTTTCTCTCCCCTGTCCAGTAGAGGACAAGAGTAACAGAGTGGCTTTTGTAGACACCTGGCCTCTAGCCAGGTTCAAACCACCACACAGCCTGAGTACCCTGAAATAAACAAGATGAAGCAAACCAAAACAGATATGTGATTCTTCAGATATGCTCTCTCACCTTTCTTATATTTTGGCTTTCCCCAGTTCACAGGATGTCTGTTGCTGCTCCTATCCTGACAGAGGAAGAATTGAAAAATCAAAGAAAAACAGTCAATGCAGGGCAAGATGGACAAAATTCATCACCTCTCACTGGCAGCCTTACAGTGGTCAATACAACATGGTTAACATCTGTGGCATATAGCAAGACAATTGAATAGACTTAGGGTTTGGTTTTCTATTTGAGTGTTAGATTGAAATGTGGATGGTAATCAGGAAAAAAAAATTACATTTGTGGATTTCACTTATCCACTGCTCTGACAGAGGAAAAATGTACTTCCATAATGCAGGTGAAAGCAAGATTATTGTTGTAAGCCTAAATAGCCCCAGATCAAATGAGTTAAGTTGTATCTTGGGGTCTGCTTTCTTTTTCCTTTTCTTTTCTTTTTTCTTTTTACGTTTATTTAGCTTTATCCTAGAAAGAACCATACAGTTGCCAGTACTGCTCCCAGACCTTTTAAGATTCTTTTTCTGGGATGCTAAACTTTGTCTCCACTGGTGAAAAAAGTGTGGGGTTTTGTGAGGGCAGTTAGCAAACTTGCATTGTTTTGAGGTGCTGTGAAGTGAATTTGCTAAGGTTTGTTTCCTTGCTGACCTTATCACATTGACCTCAGGGTAAATCAGCATCTCATCTTCCCAAAAGTAATGGTTTGTTATTACCCTGGGATGGGCTCTGTGCATGGTTTATGATGAGCGAGTCCTCCTGCACTACAAACCAGCCCTGAGTGGGCTGATGGAGGGAGGAAGAGGATGGTCTGCTTGCTTAGGTGTCAG
This sequence comes from Notiomystis cincta, assembly GCA_013398075.1. Taxonomy (NCBI): domain Eukaryota; kingdom Metazoa; phylum Chordata; class Aves; order Passeriformes; family Notiomystidae; genus Notiomystis; species Notiomystis cincta. The sequence goes on from VZRX01000835.1 coordinate 211,925, forward strand.
AACTAATGAGAGGCAGCAGAGCAGGACTCAGGTTGTGGCTGGTGGTGGCAGGATACACACTGTGTCCCAGAGGGGGTGGAATTGTGGCAGCCACTCTGATCTCTGACAGCAGAGATCATAATCAGCTTGAGTTTGCACAGAAATGCTCCCATTTCACTTGTGGTTGCAGGGTTGGCCATCACCTACAGAAAATGTGTGTTTCCTAATAGTTCAAATATCTTGGACCCTTCCCAAAAGGCATTCAGTGGATTCAGTTACTCTCATGTGATCATTAACAGCTGCCACATGTCAGAATTTGAACTGAGCCTGCCAAGGTTGACATGAATGTCTGGTAAGCACTGGAAGAAAGCTGGCTTGATTTTACACACGTAGGAAGCTCTTAGGCCGAGGGTCATAAATGTTGTATGGATTTCAAAGATAGTGCTTGAACCAGGAAGACAAAATGGCTTTGGAGCACTGTCTGAACAGCCCCCAAAGGGATGCAGGACAGCTGCCCCAGGGCTGCAGGTACACGTGCCCTTCACATCTCGCAGCCTACACTACAGAATGTGTGTTTTGTATGTTACTCTAGCATGTATATGTGCATAAATCTATGTCCAGCCTGTGTAACAAGACAACAAATTGAGCTCTGGTTTATGGTTTGTCCACTTTGTGAAGATTTAAATGTTCCTCTTTTGTCCCCAGCGTTTTAGGCCCTGGGGCTAGGAAACCAAAGTAGATTTTGCCAGAGGTAATAGTAGTTACTTGACTTGTTGCTATTCTTTCAGTGTCCCTGTAACCAGATACACAAACATCGAGGCACAGCCTTCAAGACTCTGTGGAGGTCCCCTAGACCTGGTGCCCGAAGCTCTGGACCTTCCAGCTTGTCTTCTTCCCGCAGGCGCTTTCCAGTGGGGCGCCGGGCCGAGAGGGCGAGTGCAGGTGAGGCGCCCGGGAGCGACCTCCGCGCAGGCTGCTGCGGGCGGCGGCTGCGGCGCTGCCAGCGGAGCGCCCCGCGGAGCGCAGCGCAGCGCAGCGGAGCGGGGGCCGGCTCGGGAGGGCGCGGGTCACTTTCAGGAGAGCCCCCGAAGCCGGCAGCGCGGACAGCAGCCCATCCTGAGCCCTCTGCGGTGCTGGCGAGAGACAGCTTTGGGTGGCTTCTGCTCTTCACTTCTCTCCAGGAGAAGGGCAAGTGAGCAGCTGGAACTCCCCGGACAGAAATGACAGGAAAGGGGAGGGGAATCCCATTTAGCCAACTTCCAAATTAATAAACTGCTCCGTAATTTCGGAACTATGCTCACTTATTTCACATTAAAAATAGAAAGGCTGCAAGAATTTCTTCCAGCTGACAAATAAGAGCAACTGATGAGTGACAATTGTTCATTTTTTTGTTGACTGCTGAAGTCATTGTCAGCAGAGCCTTGAGATGACACAAGGAAGTTTGAAGCTGAGAATCTTCCCCGGATAGGATAAGATATTTGACACAGTTTTACTAGTAGTGTATATATATATATGCTGGTCAATTGGCCAGACTGGAAATCTAAATATATTGAAAAATGTATATCTGTATCTATCTATAGTTTTTTTAAAATAATGTAAAATGCTTAAGCCATATAGAATTTTTTTAAACAACAATAAAACTTCTTGTCATAAATTTTTTAAGTTTCATCAAAGCAACAGTTAATAAAAGGGAGAGGCTTCTGTGTTGAGAGGCTAAGAACAATCACACTTTTCCAGAACTTTTATTTTAAATTCAAATGAGGATCACTTGTACTTGGTGAGGTTTTTTAGTTGTTGTTTTTTTTTTTTTTTTTAATTTTCTAAATTATATTTTACATGTGCTTTTCAAGCAAAAGGTCTTTTTTCTAGTGTCTGATGATGAAAAAAACTTTGTCCTAATCTAATTTTGTTGTTCAAGAAATATGAAAAAAAAAAAATCCCCAAGTTGAAACAGTGAAAACAAAATTTATTTGGGGGAGAAGGTATATGGAAGAGTGTCTGGTTAAATGAAGTTTTAGGATATGTGGCACCAGATATACTAGATGTATCTAGATATATTTTCTGGTGAGTTTGTGGGTTTTTTTGGTTTGTTTTTGGTTTGGTTATTTTGGGTTTGTTTTTGTTTTTTTTTTTTTTTAATGGTAAATACAAAACACGATACATGGTTGAGATTAGTCTTACCTACTACTTTTTTATTATTCTTTGTATCTCTTTTATAAGTTTTTCAATGTTGTTTTAAAAAAATTAACTTTGAAATATCTCTGCAGTTTACAGCTAGATAGACTCTCTTTCCAAGTTTTCCACGGGATGCAGCAAGCTGTTTAAATAAATGCTGCCAATTTCTGTGCTTTTGATAGCAGGATTGTTTTCCTGACCCGGTAATTTACGAGGGTTTGCAACCGCGTGGCCTCATTTTGCATGTAAGGTTACCAGTGGAGAGCAAAGCTGCTCCTAGTTAGTCTCTAAGGATTGGGTTCTATTTAGATCTTTTGAAGGTTACTTTAACTGAGAAACATTACAGCAAAAAATAATAGCCTAACTTTGCATGACATTTTCATCTGAACTTGTAATTAAAAAAACTTGTTGTCTGATTCATCCCCTGTGTGAGAGGGAAATAAATCTCCTGCTTAAGACAGCTATTATATCTGGTGCCACATATCAGGTTGTCTCTACAGGTCCCTGTCAAAGTGGAGTTGTAGGCTTATTAGCATCCTATTAATATGTGCATAAAATGTAGTCTGTGTCTGAGCCCAAATACACAAGCTGGGAAATCAAAGAGAAATCCTTCACACCTTTTGCTGGCTTCATCCTGAACTTTTATTTAGCTTAAAACAACTTCCTTAAGAGAATTTCCTCTTCTAAAGGAAACGCTTTTCTCCATACTTAGCAGGGGAATACTGCATTGAATTATTTTTGGAGTGACACAGTCACCATTGGGAGAGAATTGCTTTAATCATGACATATGAATCTTAATTTTGTCTTGTGTAAAACATCCATCAATTCAAAAAGTATTAAACAATCTGTGGCTTTTTTTCTTTATAGCTAAAGGTTAGGGAAATGTTGAGCAGAGAGTATTTTCAATTGCATTTTATCAAAATCTTATTAAGAAAGGTTTTCAAAGGCTGCTCTGTGTTACGAGTTTTGTTTTATTTATATGAACAATAGTAGCATACTTGTTTCTGAGTACTTTAGGGCTTTATTTATGCTACAAAATTACCTCCAAAACTGGGTCAGTTTCATACTGACTTAGATATTGCAGTGGAAAAACTTTGTCTTTAACAGTCATTGCAATTTAGAATTCCATTTGTTTAGCTCATGTTTGTAAGCAGTGGATTTAGACTGAATTAATATAAGTCAGTCGAAACTGAAATAAAAGGTTTGTGCAAGTTTAAAATTCAGTGTTTACTTTAAACGAGAGCTGAGAGTTGCAGGTGGGGAAGAAATAGGATTGATCTTTGCATGCACCATTTTGTCTGGTGCCTAGTCTCAAATGTCCCTCATGAACTGTTAGGAATTGTTTTAAAGAACTTAGGTGATTCTATTAAAGCTTGAGTGTTAAGAAAACCTTCCTTTGGTAATGGAGGCTGAAGTGCTTTTTAAATCACACCATCTATTTATACTCTTTAAATAATCTAATAGCTTTATGTGGTTCAAACCATAATTTTATTTTTATTTTTATTTTCATATTTTGTTCTTCCAGATTTTTTTTCCCAAATATTTTCCCCCTTTATTTTCTGACCTGCAGCTACTGTCCTGCAGAAGCAGCAGCCTCCAGGCAAGCTCTTCCCACACTTGTGTGCCAATAGGTCTGGAAGAGTTGCTGTATCCAATCACTAAGTTGTCATAACAATTTGTAAAAGTATGTTAATGCTTCTTTTTACAGGAGTGCCTCACACATTATTTGCTCAGGGCTCCCACAGCATTATTTCCCATTATATGTTATGCCAAATAAACACATGGGTGACTGCAAAATGCAGACCTCCTCTACCTGGGCCTGCACACACAAAATGGTTGAACTTCTGTAGCCTTGTCAACTGTGTCACGTGGGCCTCAAAGCCTAAAAAGAAACAACAGCTCAAGTGTTCTTCTCTTCTAGTATCTTAAGCTTAAACTGTACGTTTTCCACAGTGAGTAATATATATGGATTTAATGTACATATGGAAATGAAATGAAATTAAAAAAATAAAACCCAACAATTTCCTTTCCGCCCAAGATCTACCTGTGAGGGAAACTACATTTGTATAAACAAATAGTTCAGCTCAGCTCTTTTGTTGTAAAGGCCTGCAGATGTCTAATTGCACTCATGTTCATTTGCAGGCATGTCTGCATGGCCATGGTGTTCCCTGGAGTGCTTTGGGTACAGAGCAGGAAAACAGCAATGGTGATGAAAATAAGCACATATAATTAAGTGCTGACAAACTTTAAATCAGCTTTAGCCCAACCATTTTAAACTGAAAGTACTTGAGAGATGTTAAAATATTACTAATAATATTTATGTAGCAAAAATCTTTAGAGCTAATTACCTCAGACCTACTTTGAGGTGAGCCTCCAGCTGCTCCCCTTTGGCATCGTGAAGTGGGGCTGAGGTTGGATGGATGGGTGAGCTTTGCCTTCTGTGTACCAGCTGCCAGTGGGTGTTTTGGTTCACAGTTCCATACTAGAGGTAGCTCAAAGAAAAAAAACAACTTGTGTGGGTGCTGGGTCCTGAGCACTGACTTTCATTCTGCAGGTTCAGCTGCCTCCGTTCTGTGCTGTGCTAATGCAGACTTGGGCAGAGATGTACTCCCAGATCCCGCTCGTTTCATTAATCTCAATGTGTCCATAATGCACCTTATGAGGTGTGAAACTCCTGGTCCTCTTGAGTCATTTGTACTGACAAAGTCCGTAAAACATAAAATCTTTAGCTTGGGTATGCAATTCATTGGTATATTAGCAGATAATCACTCATTTTTAATTCTGACAGCTATTTATTTTGAACAAATAAAAATAACCTAAAGGCTGCAGGCCTGGTTATGCTAGTATTAAAAGATGAAAGTGTGTAGGACTAAAGGATGGTAATTTTGGAACTTTTCTCAGATGCTTTCTTCAGAAGGAAAAAAATTGGTGAATATTGAAGATGAAGAAGGCAGAAATGACTGCAGGAGAAACTGAGAGCTGGATTCTCATCCAACGGAGGACCCGCATCTGTTTCTCTGTTGGATGTAGCAGATATTAGAAGAAAATCCCCATAAAATAGGTCTGCAGTGAAGCAATGCATCTAAAGACATGCTTTAATGCTTCAAATTCCCCACCTTTGTGAACCCAAATCTCACAGCTGCTCTGCTTGGGAACGTACATATGGGGTGGGTTATGGAGAGTGGAAAGAGTGAGTGTATCCAGCATGGCCACTGCTGTGCTCCTCTCCGTGCCTGCAGAGGGCCAGGCTTTGGCTCTCTGTGAGCTAGCATGGCTGGAAAGAGGGGCTGTAAAACTGCAGTGTGTGACCTGATGATCTCCGTGGTGTCTCCTGGTGTTGCTGTTTTACGGTCCTTTCACACCTCTCCCGCCTTCCCAGCACTTGCACTACTGGGATGCAGCACCAGACCCCGGCACAAGACAGGTGAAATGGTTGTAAAGTAACTAGGAAATGAAAGCTTTTGCTCCCCTCCTCACTCATTTTGGATTTCCATGGGATTGCTAGTGTGATGGGGTTCTAGTTATATTTGAAGGAACATAATATGTGACTCACTGTATGTAGGCTGGCATTTTAGTTGTGGCTGTGACAGCTGTTTTTTAACACCTGAATATCAATATAGTGCTGGAAGATATCTGTGACTCTTTTCAGCTGGGCACAGCAATGCAGAGAAAGGCAGATCTCATGTCCACGTTTTACTTGCTTTGTGTCATCGGGCTCTGACTTCTAGAATTTAGAGCACTTTTAATCAGATGCTCACTTAATCATGTGTTGATATTTTCTCCCCATTTTGTGAATAATTGACATGAGAAGGCAAAATCCTAAAGGGAGTGACAGTAGAAAATGAACAGAGAAAACCAGTAAATGCAATGTCTGCCCCTTTCTCAACCGATTACTGAGTTCAGTTCATTCAGGGCTTGTGAAGAAGCACATGGTTTTTTCCATGCAGGGAGAAACTGACTGAAGGTTATATATGTTACTAGTAAGAGCCTGAAGTTTTCAATTCCTTTAAGAGTTAGCCTTGCAAGAACACCAGGTGTGAATCTCATCAAAGTGTTACATATTTTCCCCTACTTAATGTAAAAGAACTTATAAACCATGCCCAGATGGGCTGAGCACTTTTTTTGTTCTGAGATATGTGCCTGTGTGGAATGGCCTGCATTTATAGGCAGTAAGTGCTAGCACACACTTAGCTGGCATGGAGAAAAGGAAACGGTGCCACTGGTTTCAGCAGTGCAGGAGGCACCTTTGAGAGATACTACTGATGAGAGCAAAACCTGAATAGAACCTTGAACTCCTGAAGAAGAGCAGATGTGGAAAAACTCTTGTCTCTAATTGACACCGTGGTTTCAGGTGAATGGAAGCAGTGAGCTAAACAAGTTCCTTCTCTGAGTTAAGTTTCATTTCTGATCTCAGGAGTGCCCACCTTTCCTCTTTGGCAGCACTGATAGATCTGTCCTTTACTTGGTAACATGCTCCCACTAAATGTTTTAAGTTTTTTAATGTATCTCTGTCATATTTAAGTGGCTAACAGGTTTGCAACAGACGATTTCTTAATATTCAGAACATGAACCTCATTTTCTTGGGAAAATAGAACAGCATGAACCTTATTTCTTTACAAAACCACACAAAACTTCCACAAATCTCTGACTCTAACAGATAGAGTGATCTACAGTTTGAATGGTGGAGAGTGTAAGATGATTTTGTTACATGGGAAATTTAAATTTTTACTTTCTTTGTTAGCCCAATATAATGGGAATTTTCACAAGTGTGTGAATCTTTATAATCCTCCCTAATCTTGTAGCATGGGATTCCTCTCAACATTAGCTGCTAAAAGTTAAGTATCTCTCCTAAGGGAGTCATCTAGGAAGTAATTCCTCACCCTCCCCCAGGAGATACCATGCCAGGGATTCATCTCACCTGTTTTACTCACCTATCCTAGAATGGGATAAATGGCAACCTGGAGACTCTTATCTCTCTTACTTGACTGCAGAAGGAGCCTAGATGACTGGCCTGGACAAGCCACCTGATTTCTAGGTGGCTGTAGAGCAGGGACACTACCTCTTTTGACCTTAGAGTATAAGATGTAGCTTTCAAGGATATATTCTTAGTGCTGAAAGGGTTGATTATATATAATCTTCACTCAGTTGTGCGAATAATAATACCTTTCTTATTAAGTGGTGTTTTGTGTATGGATTCATGTGCACCTAGATGATCAGGATTTAAGTATATTATTTTGTGTCCCAAATTTCTTTCTGAGAAGTATCAAGGCAAAACTAGTAAGTTACACAGGCACAACGGCTCCCTTCCCACAGAGGAACAGGGAAGCTCTCATTGTAATGGGTGAAACTCCCCGGTTTCATACCCGGGAAAGGCCATTCTAGGCTAATCTCAACTGGAATAAATAAATCTAATTCTGAAAATTCTGTACATGTCCACAATAATTGTATTCTTTCAGCTGTGGAGGAGGATGTTTGAGTTCATGTGTATTCATGCAGCAGCACATCAGCAGAGTCCACTCAGTTCAGCTCTTTGATAAGTCTAGACCTGTGGGAATGGGCAAGCTGGTTTGGCTTCCTGTACTCAGGCTTCCTCATGTGTCGTTTTTGTGTACTGCTGAGGAATATCAGTGCCTGCATCGTTTCACTCCCTTCTGTTACACAGCACTCCTGTACCAGCATGCCAGGAAGCAGTGATGTGGAGCCCTCAGCACCCATGCCCTGCTGAGCCAAGAGAAACCAGACAGGTACTGAATTTCTCTGCCTTGGTGGCCACATGATCTCCTGGAAGTGATGAGCTGTGAAGCAGCAGCAGTGAGGAGTCAGGGCTGATGTGGTACCCAGTGGTTCCTAGACACTTCCCATGACATAAGCACTGGGCAGCTGAGCTCTGGGCACACACAGGGACTGTGGGTTGTTTGTCAATGATCTTTCTGGATTCTAGGATGCCAAGATCTGGCCATGATAAGGACGTTTCTACACCACATATCTTTACGGCAGTACCGAGACACATGACACAGGCTCAAGGTGTATATCTGGTTATTCCTCAAAACTCACTGGATAGGTGTTCTGGGAATTCTGTTGTAGAGTTTATCCCTCTGCCACAGATGTTTTTCAATGCCTGCTGTGGAGGCTGCTGCATGCAGAGTTTGCACAGCCCTGTCACGCTGCTGGAGCAGCAGGATTTGGGAGCTTCAGTGAGAACTGTCAGCAGAGGCAGTGGAGAGAGCAAAGAGATGGGTAACTGGGCAAGCCTTTGCCAAAAGACAGCAGGGACTTAACATTTAGTGCAATTGGAAAGTAAACCACTCATTTACTGATGTTTGCTTTGATTGTTTTGAAATGGCAAAAAACAGTGGAAAAAAATTTTAAAAATTAAGGAAAATCAAAGAGAAACATGGAGAACTCTGAATCAGCACAGTTTTGGTCTGCTTTCCTTGTTGTCTTGTAATGCCAAAAGCATCAAGAAACTATCAAATTTCAGCTGATGATGTTTTGGTTAACTTTCATCTAGAGTGATGACAGAAACAGAAATGGCACATGAGAGCACCCTGGCTGTGGATGGTTGTAAGACAAAGGTTGATTTAGTGGAATTGAGTGGGTTGTTTTACCCATATTGTTTTATATTGTGACACTCACTAAGATTTCTCAGTTCTCTGGGCTGGACTCTGACTTTCCTCTGTTTTTTGCAGTGCTATAATGCCATGAAAGTACTTTTTCACTTCAGGAAAAAAAAAGTGACAAGCTGGTAAAATCTTGGCTTGGGAGATTGCAACCTGCTTTGTTATTTTCTTTTTTACAATCTCACTGTAAAGGTGAGAATCTTATTTTGTCATGTTTCAATAAAACTTTGTAATTCCTAAGGGAAGAAGTAAGGCACAATATATGAGTGACTTTAAAGGCTTGGGTAATTTATTGAAGATTTTTGGATAGTAGATACAAAATATTTTACAGTTGACATAAGGATCTCAAAACCGAGATATATAATTTGTGCAATATTTTTGGCTGAAGTAGAATATATTTTTTGCTCTTTTTTAATTCTTGTAGACTTTTACTTAATTTTGAGAACAATGTGTTTTTCACTCTGTTTTACTGGAAAATTTATGGTTTGAAAAAATCATGTCCTCGTTGCAAAAATCTAAGAATTTGCATATATTTTCTCAGTGAGCTCATTTGCCTGACATCAGCCATTGTGTTGTGTTATGCATTCTCCTCCAAAAGAAAAGTTGAAAAGGAGTGAGAGAGAGACAAAGAGGAAAAGGATCACAGTATCTCAATTTTATTTTCTTTCCTGAAGAGCATTCTTTTTGGACAGACAGTAATTGTAGTTTCTAATGACACAAACTTGAAGGGAAACAGAAGAAGACTACAAACAGGTTTATGGGCCTATCAGCAGGAATATGTGGCTACAAATTGCAGAGTAAATGAAACAGCCTGTTGTTTCCTAAGCCCGAGTTTGTGAGTGTTATGCCAAAGTATTTGAGGAGGAGCTAGAGCACCAGGCGGTGTAAAGGATACCTGCTGGGCCCTAATTGGTGCCCACTGTTGTTAATGGCTTCCTGTGGCTGAATGTTTACTTGTCATTTGTTTTGTGCTTTGTTTCCCAGCTACTGGAAGGAAAAAAAAATACTGGCCAAAACTTTATTTTGCTTTTAAGTGGACATCCTTGGACATCAACTGCCATACTGCAAATTGTCTCGTACTTCAGACTATTCCTTAGTCCTCTTAGGCTTCTAAAGTTACATTTTCTTTGAATATTGTTTTTGAGTTTGAAAAATCAACTGAGTTTTTAAAAGATATATTATTTTTATATAATAGATAATAAATTATATATTATATACTATATATATTTATTATCTAAGAAAATTATGCAATAACCACATCTGTGACTTTTGCCTACAGCAAGGCTTTGCATGGTTGAACATTCGAAAAATGCTGCAGATGATACCAGTCTATTTATAGGCATCTGTTTTCCTAAAATGCTAATTTCTCTTATAAATCTCAGTTTTTTGTGGGATGTCTGTTGAAGATGAAGAAGAATGAAACCTTGCATGCTCAGAACTTCCATACTGAAGAGTCCCCTTTCTGGTCTGCTGTCTGGTTTAGTGGTATTTTTTTTCCTTCTAATTCAGAGGGACTAAAAGAAAACTATCCAGGTCAGTGTCTCAAACCCTTTGCTTATCCTGTTCTTGGTTTCTCTAACAAGAGAGCCTGTTAGTATCAGCTATGGTGTGAACACCTCCCTGCTGGGAAAAAGGAGTGAAACTGCTGTTTTTAACTAGGACAGTGAATAGTTTGTGGTGAATTACCATATATACACATTACTGATGAAGAAGGAATTAGAATGGTAAAAACATCCTAATCCTATAATCTTAAATCATCTGCTTCTCCTACACTGGGTTGTGGTGTTGGGGTTTCTTTTGAGTGGTGTCAAGAGAAATTTAGTTTCAGTAATCCTGGAGAACAACAGAGACTTCAGAGAAAAAATACCTCTATCTCAATTTAGCAACTAATTACTACTGTAAGAATGTTTAGGCATTTGTCCTCTGTTCACAGAGGTGTGCAGTTGATAAACATAATATGGTTACAAGGAACTGAATCAGTTTGTGATAAGGCTGTGTTTGAGATGCCCTCAGAGGCAGAGCAGACAATGTGGGAGAAGCTTTCATTGACGTGCAGAGTATTTTGTCTGGGGACATAAATCTAATTCCTTGATTACCACTGACTCTCATTTCAGCACTTTTTCACATATGCATTTGGCTCACACACCTTGCAGGTGCACTGTCCACGGAGTATTATCTCATGTTATTTCGTGTAACCCATCTAGATAACACTGTCAGGAGCTCTCCTTTATCAGGAGTTTGGAAGCTACTAAGATCTGAAGGAAACGTGATACAGTGTAGAAGACCAGGATTGAGGCATGGAGTTCCAAACACCTGATCTGTGCTGACCTAGATACTAGAGAGAGGGCAAAGGAAGATGGGTTCAAAATGTCCTTAACATGTAGCCAGGCAGATTTTTGGCTTTGCAGACCGATCTCAGGAAAAGCACATCAAACTAGTGTGGGAGCCCTTTTCTGTGACTCCTGAACCCTTGGTCAGTGAGAAAAAAGTGCTGCTTTCCTCTGAGTGGAAAGATGATGCTCAGAAAACAACAAAGGAGGGAATAAACAGATTTGTCCCATCTTCAAGGGGAAGCTTAGTTTATTTTAGGGTATTCTCATTCCTAATTATGTCTCTAGAATGTCTTCTAAAATTTAGCAAGGTATTTGCTATCTTTAATTTGTTCTTGGTTTTGAGTATTAAATAATTTAATATTTTTATATCATCTTCCTCAGACTGGAAGACTAAAGAATAAACTACAGATCCAACATCCTGTGATGACTTTTGGCTGCTATTTCCATTGGTAATAGTTAGGCAGCTCAAAAGAAAACCTGAGCACACAAAATCAAAAAGCTGAGCTTCTTATATGCTTGGTTGTAGCTGAGTATTTAGACAGTTTAGTGGGGTAAAGTGAGGAGGAAGGAAGCCTCAAACCAAAGCTGATTGCAAAAAGTGACAGCAAGAAGGCAGCAAGAAAAGAAGCCAGATCCTTAAGTATTGTAGGAGTGTGTAACTCATTAGCATCAATGGATCAATGCTCATTTGTGTTACCTGCGAGCCAAGCCCAGTAATATGGTGTTGTATCTTTAGTGTAATTCTTCTATCACAGTTTTTTTCTGCTTGTTCAACCAAAAGCATCCCAGTCTCTAGAAAAAGGAAAGCTGAACTATATTCTGAATAGACATATGAAATGCTAAAATCCAAAGTAATCTTTCAATTATTTAAATAAAAAAGGAACCTCTATGCCAGAAGTATGTAGATAGTCTGATTAATTTCCCCAACACATGAGCAAGTGTTTTTCATGACTGACTGTACTACAGCATGATTATTCAAGGAAATTATTCTTTGGGTTAGGATGAGAAATACCTTGACTTTTGGTTTTGATAGTTTATATATCACTTGTTCATTTTGATCCTCTTGAAATTCATTGAAATCAGGAGATCTTGTTCTTGGCCTTTGCTATCTTGCTCCTCTCTTAACTTTCCCTATTTTTTTCACACCCACATGTTGGTTTGTACCCTAATTTTTACAACAATCCTCCAAATATGGACTTGGTTTGCTGCAGCTCTTTCATTAATCTGAATTTGCCTGATGAATCAAGGCTGTGAGATATATGAAATAAGGGAAAGGAAAATTAGTTGATTAAAACTGTTCCCTTGATTTCTAAAAAGGTGTCTCAATTGTCTTCAGCAGATCTGGAGCATAGATTACTCTGCCTATAGTATAAAATGTCTTACACAAATATATGAGTACTGTGATGCTAAGAAATTTTTTAAAAATAGAGATAAATGCTACTCTTGAAACTGAGTACCCAAGTGTTGGAAAACTGTTGAAACAGAACCACTTTTATTTCTTTCACAAATCACCAGTAAAATGCTGATTATGGTTTTTCTTTGACTTTAAAGTGATATCTTCCAAAAGTTTGCCTTCTGGTGCCTTTGTAAGAGCCATTATGGAGCAGCTGGCCCTGGTTTCTCTAAGCAAAGGATGTGAGCGGCTGAAAAAGGCAAGCAACTTATGTTACAGTTAAACAAAACACTTGTGCTTTCAAACAGTGCTATTCAGACTGGTTTTGTGCCATCCCAAGTCACTCCTCCCTCAGATGTGCTTCACACAGGACAACAGTGGAGGCAGCTGCCACGATCTGCTGTGGCAGGAGACCTGCTGCCTCATTCCTTGTGGTTGAATGCTTATACAAAGGCAAAATATTTCATTTACTGATAAATGTTCCCTGAAAAAAAAAAAGCTCTTCCAGTGGAGCATCTTTGCCTGTCAAACTGTGGCTTTTCTCTGGTTTTCCTAGAGTAGTTGTGCCCCATGGTGGTGGAATTTCTCCTTGCCTTCCCTGCAATATTCTTCAGCCAGGTAGCTGCCTGGCAAGGTTCAAATTTGGACCTAGGTTTAGGAGCATGCTCATCTAGTGTCTAAGTTCTTGAGGTTTAACACCCGTGGTTTTTGGAGGGCTTGGGATGATCCTTTCATTTTACTGTAAATTTGTGAAGGAATTCATGTACACCTGCATACCACAGGAATAGCATAGGGTGGAAAGAGACCATAGGAAGTGAGAGGAGAGAAATATTAATTATTCAGACAGTGTTTCTAGGCTAGGAAAGTTCTGTGTCAGATTCAGGGACCTGCTGCTTCTGATAAGGGGGGAAGCCAAAGAGCTGAAGAGAAGAATTTTGGTCAAGGTATCCAAGTTTTTGATGTTCACACAGAAACTAAGTGGCATGAAGGCAGGAAGAATGTTTGAGTGCGCCTAAGTTGAAGAATGACACAGAGATAAGGAGGATGCAAATGCTTAGAAGAAGCTTCATTGGTGTTTTCCCCACTCTTCTTGGTAGAGCACCTTCCCTTCCAGATCATTATGTCCCTGAGTAAAGGTGCTGTAAACTGAAAATGCAAAAAGGGCACATTTAAAAGATGATGATGAAGAATCCTTGAAAAGATTCAGTAGCACACTGAGTTTAATTACATTAATCAAAGGGACTCATTCTGACATCTGAAAACTGTTTTGGTAAAAAAACCTCTTCATATAAGTAGGCAATGAAAAATGCTTGGCTGAAATAGCAGCAGGATATAAAGGAAACCAAAATATCTCCCATTTTTGCTTTAGGCCCCTTCTCACCTCCTCCCCTCAAAGCCACTGGTTTCCCCTCTTTGTGTACAGTTCCCCAGCTGTGCCCTGCGAGATGAGCTGGGGTGGGCCACGCTCCTCACACCTCCGTGCGATGCACACATCACTCTCCCAGTCTGCCAGACTTGGCAGTATTTCTTGGGCCAGACTGTCAGGTGGCTGAGGATAAGTGAGGATTTAATTTGCAGTTTGCATTCTTTTCCTAAGCAGTACATGCTCTGGACAGAAGTCAAAAACAGTCGCATGATTATGAACTCAATGGTTCCATCCATCTATCTTTTCATAAAGTCAGTTCTGTCCAGAAGGTATTTCACATGTTGGGCCTACTAAGCTCATTTATATTGCAAGGGACAAAAATAACATCCCTTTTCTACAGCAATGAAAAATGGGGTGACCCTTGCTCTCTTCTGATCTTAAATCTAGATATTTTTATTGTGCCTAGGTATAGCTGTGGTTACATTGCCCTTGAATTTACCTGCTCGAGGCATATAAGTTGCTGTACAAATTGCTATGCTTGCTATATAAATTGGGAACATCCTTCCATGCTAGAATTTTTTATTTAGTGTCTTTTACAAATTTAGAGCCCATTTACCAAAAGATAACCTGGACAATTAAACAGTTTAAAGAGAAGAGAAATAGTATGCCCTTGGGGGG
>VZRX01000835.1:226487-246359 GCA_013398075.1 Notiomystis cincta
GGGGGGGGGAATTATAGAATAGGAAACCAAGACTTTATCCTGTGTATTTGACAATATGGCTTAAAGTTTTATTTGTAAATACAAAAAGTGTATTACCTGACCCTAACCTTTGAACAACTTGGAAAAACAGCACTGGTAAATTCTGGCAGTACTACTACAAATTAAAGAAGGTATTGTATAAATGAGGAGTGGTCTGTCCAATCTTCTAGGATCATTTTGCAGTAAATGAAGAAGATGAGATTTTGAAATTATTTATCTCCTTTCATTTTCCCCCATATTTTTCCCCATCATTCTAGTGATGGAACAGGAAACAGATGTTAATTTTTCTTTCAAAGAAGGTTACTGGGGTTGAAAGAAAAAAGAAGAAAATGGCTAGGGAATGTTTTGAGATGAAACTTTAAAATTAAACCAAAAGATGGTTAATATACACTTCTTGGTTTCCTTAACACAAAGTGAGTGTTCTTAAGTGATACTCCATTTGATGTTGTGACATGAAACAGCTTTCTTCCTCTTCTCAGAAGGGCTTACACCAAACACTCAAGATCATCAGAATCACTTTTTCCCTATCTCCAGACTCGTAGTGTATTCTTCACACAGACAATGTAACATCATCGGCAATTTTAATATTGTTTGTGTAAAGGTCTTTTCTCCTCCCTATCACTCACCCCTAAGGTGTGGGTTCCTGCCTGTTTTGGCTGAAGAGAGAAGGTACAAGTTTTGGCCCCAAGCCACAGTGGTGGCAGAGCTGCAGTGCTCCCACACTTGTCTGATGTCCTCATCTCCAGTGGTGAAGAATGGGCTTGCCAATGCCCAGCTATTCCTCCTTAGCTCCATAGTTCCTCCTGGAGATAGCTCCAGCTGGGTGCCTGGAAGCTGATGTTATTGTCC
This sequence comes from Notiomystis cincta, assembly GCA_013398075.1. NCBI lineage: Eukaryota > Metazoa > Chordata > Aves > Passeriformes > Notiomystidae > Notiomystis > Notiomystis cincta. Next base: position 227,376 of record VZRX01000835.1, read on the forward strand.
AGACTGCACATTCTTCCTGTGGCAAGGGTGCAGGTGACAAGCTAGATTTGAGTTAAAGGACTTAAGCTAGGAGGCTGAGGCTTTTAAGGTGGCCTCTAATGTGAGAAGAAGAGATAACTGATTTGATATGATAAATGCTTTTCTTTTGATCAAAAGAGGGGTTTTGCCTCCTGTCCAGTTTAAGATCAGTCTCTCTCCTTCCAATTAGACTAGAGAGAAATATGCTGTGTGGAACTCTACAATACATAATGTGGAGCTCTTGCCTTTGACCCACAGGACACTGGATGATACCAAATGGTATCTTTTGGCCGTAGGCTGGAAAAGGGCTTGGATAAGAAAATTTCACTCTGCTTCCTCTCTTTGAACCTGACAGCTACATTCTCCAAACCAGAGCCAGGAGTATCTTGCAGTGAACCTCACTGATGAGAGGACATCCTGCACAGAGGAGGGCAGCTTGTGCCTGCTTCATGCTTTTGTGTAGGTTGACAGGAAGTCTTGGCATCCATGCTTCACTGAAACAATTTACTCCATTGCCATTAAAAGCATGTTCATTTCCACCTTTACTGCCAGGGTAGATGTTGTCTCTATAAACCTCACCCATTCTTAAAATTACTTTTCCATAGAATTCAGCCACCAGCTGATGTCTTTAGGAGGATTTAAATTAAGTGTTATGCAGTGTGCAGAGCTGGCAGGGAGAGCGTGAAAGAAAGCTGAAACCACCCATTAACAGAGCAAAAGTAAAAAACCAGAAGTATAATTGTCCTCATTCTTTAAGATAAAACCCACATGTGAACTTACTGTCTAGGCTGCCAGGAAGCCAAGTCATGCACCCAGAGAAAGTCCTGGGTGACTTCCCTCTGTGACAGCACCCTGGGCTCCCACCAGTGTAAGTGACAGCAGGAAACAGGTTCCAAGGGCTGGCAGTGAGAAAGCAGCCTCCCTTAGCTCCTGAAAAGAGGTTTATTTGTAGCCACTTTGGGGTGACTCTCTGTAATTGCTCCCAAAGGAAGGGAGGGTTGGCTGGGGTGTCACCAAACCGTGAGGGGGCCTGGATGGCCTTTCATCCTGCCCCAGGCCAAGGGTGGCCACACAGACCCTGTTTGCCTGAGCCAAGGCAAATATGCCTTGGCTCAGTGCTTGCTTCTGTGTGCTCTGCTGAGGCTGAAGTGATTGTTCACAAACAGGTGAGAGAAAAGTAAAGTAGAGAAATGAAGAGGCAGCCTTTAATGCATGAAAAGGGGAAAAGGCCACTTGAAAATTACTTGAAAACCCCTGAGCCTTTCAGGCTATAATACTGGCAGGACGACAAGATGAGCAGATGAACGGCAGCCGAGGTATTTTTAGAACAGTTATTCTCTATGGAAAATAGAAAGCTCAAGCCATGAGTTTAGAGGGACTGGTTGCAATAAGGTGGCTCCTTTCGGCATGTCCAGCCTGGAGCAGTTTAGCTGTGGTCCCAGGAGAGGAGTGGGGAAGGAAAAGCAAGAGGGGAACATGGCACATACACAGATTGGCTTCTAGATGCTGGCTTTCCTTCCTCCTAGTATACTGCATTTTAGGAATATATTTCTAGTCACACAAGGAGCTGCAAATACTTATGATACTGAGCTACTCTGTAGTGATAACCTGTGCAATGCAGCCACCTGGGTGCAAGCCTATGGAGAATCAGGCCCAGAAAGCTTTTGTTTTCCTCTATGAAATGCAAATGGCATTAAATCAAAGGCCTCCTCACAAACTGGCACTAATTTAAATGTATCTCTGTTTTTTAACTGATATGAGCAATTGATGTGGGTTTTACATAGACATTGCCTAGAGCATTTCCTGGTTTTGTATTGTTGCCCATCAGGGTTACAGAGATATATTCAACCACTGTATTAATATTTGCTTGGATGCTTAGGTGCTTATGCTCACTTGTGCAAACTTCCATAAATGTCAGTTCCATTGCATTTTCCTTTAATTCCCTGCTCCCATTGTAAAAAGACAGGCAAGTCTTCTTTCAGCTTTTATTTTATTCAGCTGTGATCTCCAGCTTTGGTTAAATGAGGATCCTCAGCCTCATGATGTTAAAAAAATAATTCTTTAAAAGGATTTTTCTCTCCAGTTCTTGTTCTCCAGCTCTAGTTTACAGAAAGGCCAACTTCTTGTTATTCTGAGAAAAGAGAATTTTTATGGGACTGCTACAGGGAGCAACCCTAGACTAGACCAGATCCAGAGTTCACATTTCAGTACTTCTCTTGAGTGTTAAAATAAACGACAAAACAGAACAGAAACAGCTGGAAAGGACCTACAGTGATCATCTAATTCAACTATCAGTATGAAAAAAAACCCCCAAAACTCTACAAACAAAATATTTTACAAAGAAGCTGTAATCTTGAAGATTTGTCCCAAATAGATATCAAAACAATTACAAGGTAGGTAAGAAGAGATTTGCTTTTTTCTTGGACAATGCCAGTAAGTCTAATAAATTCTGGAAGTGAATGACGTTTGGCTGAATATCAAGAAAGCAGATTGCTTTTTCAGATGTTACTCATACATGAACACTGTTTATGTCTAAGCAGAACTGTATGTTTTTAACTGCTGAAAGTTGGAGTTTTAACAAAACCCATCTCAGGCATGGAAGTGCAGTCTGTCATCTTGGTTTAGGTACAGACACCGACATTCCTGGAGGCTGAGACGCGCCAGACAGTCCCGTTGTGGAGAAGGGCGGCTGCGGTGCTCGGAGAAGGGCGGCTGCTGGGCAGCTTGTGCTGTCCTCAAGGTAACAGAGTTTCCTGGCATGGGCACCAGCTGCTGCATGCTGCTTGGCTTCTGTGCTACAACGCTTCCCTCGGCACGTCTGATTTGCTGGTGTTGGCAGAGCATCAGCAATCCCCAAAATATGGTTTGTGGGTCTGGCATGTAAAGAAATTGGTGAGAATGCTGAGAGGAAACAGGTGAGTCCTGGCTTTCTAAAATGGCAGAGTATCCTGCATCAGTAGCATTCATTTCACTCCTTCCTTCATTTCACACCTCTCAAAAAATAGATCTGAAACATAAAGATGATGGTTTCAATACAATGATTGGTGCCCCTTTCATTTGAATTATTTTAACTGAAAGTAAGATGAAGGAACTAAAAGTGTAAGTAAATTGTGTAAATCTGTAAATTAATAATTTCTTCACTCTCATGCTTATTCTAAGGAAATGAGGTGTGTTTGTAGTTCTGTTGTCTGTCCCTCTTTCTGCCTTTACTTCTGGGCACACTGGATGGATTTGTATCAAGGGCCCAAAAAGGTTTATGAAAACTGGTACCTGGGAACAGGAGTGGGAGTCGGGCACAAATCTGAAGAGAAGATTTTCAATACGAGGCCAAGCTGCTTTTTAAAATATCATTTTGAGGATATGTTCATCATTGGCACTGCAAGAAGCCAGCAAAGTGAGAGCTTTTACCCAGCTTTGGCATAGGACTTAGGGATAATGGGGCAGGAGTTAAAAATTCAACAGTACAGGAAGGGAAGTCACAGAAGAGATAGATCAACAGTTTTTGTTACTGCTGCTGCATTTTATTTTTAATGTAATTATAGTTTCTGTGAAGTGATTACCTTACTGTATCTAAATGCAACAGGAACTAGGAGTGTAATGTGTTTGTATCATTCAGTCTAAAAAGACAAAAGCAGTGAAGAACTGAAGAAGAAAATATTTGTAGTAGATCAAGATATGGACAGGCATGTTGTCTGGATTTATTTCTTTTATTGTGGAGGAGAATTTGAAAGGCAGGAAATATTCCAGCACTGGTAGGTAGAAAAAGTAGGTATTAAAAGTAGATATTGAAAATCGAAGTTTTAGAAATGGGAAGAATTTTGCTGCTAAAAGCAATGGAGAAGATGAAATAACATAAAAGGAAATAACATCAAAGGAAAAAGACAAGCTGCTCAGTAATATCTGCAAAGTTTAGTTTAAACAAATAGTCATCCTTCCAGGGGAGCAGATCAGAAGTGTTATTAAACATGTAGTGCTAACCTGAGGGAGATCACTTTGGTATTGAGATGTAGATTTGTGAGCCATTTACCTAAAGGTAATAGTTATATCAGTGTGAAGAGGAGAGGCTCCCTGAGGATAAGATACAGAAAATGACACCTAGGATAGAGCTTTGAAGAGCCTTCACAGACAGGACAAGAGATAGTGGAGAATGAGTAGCCATTCCAGGGTGATGGGAAATCCACCTATGTGCTGGGCTGCAAGAGAGAACATAGAGAGTGATTTTTTAGGACTGGGGGCCACAGTCTGCTCCTTGCCTCCTAGATCAAACTTATGACTGAGCTTGCATTTTAAAATAAATGGGATATCTCTTCCTGACAGAATAGACATAAATCCAAAAGTAGGGGCCAAAGCCAAGGTAAGTTTTAAAGGAGAAAAAGGGTGACAAGGAAGGGTCAGAGTCAGGGAGGAGAAATTTACTGCAGACTGTCACAGAGCTGAGGAGGGGACAAAAATGAGTGAGGTGCAGAAGTGTTCAGCAGAGCAGAGGAAGAGGAAGAGGAAAAAGGAAGATGCCAGGATGGGTCAGGGAAGAGGTGCTGATTGTGAATAGGAACAGTAGGCTTCAGAGGCACAAGTTTAAATATCAAGGAGGGCCTGGGACCCGGGGTTTTGTGTGTGTCTGGTGACTGCTACAGTATTTGAATCTTGGTAAGCGAAGACTGTGACTCCCCTCTCTTCCATCCTACATTAGTTTCTAATAACAACAAAATAAATCCCCAAACTGCTCCACATCATGCTTCAGCCAGCCTTTCCTCCCCAGAGCAGTGCCACTTTATGTGTGCCCAGTGCCTCTTTTCCTGAAAGAGATCCTGGCCTTTCCTCCTCCCAGGCATGACTGAAACTGCCTTAGGAGAAGAGGGTCTATGGGTGGTGGAGCCTGGTCCCAGTGCAGGGACAGGAGGAGAGGCTGTGGCTCTTGGTGTGGAATTTTGAAGAGCTGCATTTTCTGAGGACCCACACCAAAATTCTTTCACTTTCTGGTAAAGAAATTTCAGAAAAGCAGCCGCTGATAGGCAAGAAGTTGTCATCAGTGATATAACCAAACTTCCTTCTCTTTCCAGTACACCTTCCACTGGCATCCATAACTCCCAAACCAGAACCTCCTGAACACCAGCTATTTCTGTTTTACCTCTAGATACAGCATCTGAGATTAATGTGAATTCTGCTTTCTAAAGTTATGCATATTAACATTCATTTCATTCTAAAGTTACTGTTAAGTTTAGCAGCAAATAGAGTTGGATATGGAGCAGGAGATGCCAGAGAATCTAGGTAAAAATCAGGTACTGTATATAACTTCTAGGAAAGAGAAGCAGGTGTATAGGATAAATCTCTAAAAACAGAGTTTGGAGTTTAAGAATTAAAAAAAAAATTGTTTTATTAGAACATTTAAGGCAGTTCATCCTTAAAAAAGTGGTATTTCAGCAGAAACTTACTTGTTTTTTCCCTGTTTCAAATCCAAGGCATGGATTTGAAATAATTTTTATCCTTCATTAGGAGCTTAATGTGCTCTTAGTAAAGGTATGGAGGGAGATCCCACTGCAGTTGTTTTCTAGTTATTATGCAGGTGGCTTATGGATGGGAAACAATCTGTGTGGACATAGATGCAAAGCAGAAGGTGTATGGACTGATGACTCTTCTGACAGGGGCTTTTCCTTTCACACACTTGGGAATACTGAGGAATAAGCTTCATTACACAGAGTGGACACAGGTAAATAATCTGAATAGCTGTTCTGTAAGACTGTCCCTTAGGAAGTTATTTCAAATGAAACATTTCCAGTTATCTCTGGAGTGAAACTTGATAATCAGGAAAACATTTACATGTTCTTAAGCACAAATTCTTTCATGAGCGGAGTAGCCCTAGATATGGTGGTCTCTTGAGATCCCAGTGAGGTTGATTGATGTGTAGAATGATCTGTGTCAGTCCATTTTTAACAGTATAAATATGGAAGGCCGGAAGACCCACAGGTCTTCGTGCTTTTCAGCAAACACTGTGAACCACAGTATCACTTCTTTCTTTAAGAATCTGGGGTTGTTCAGCCATGTAGTTTACAAATAATTATGGCTGAGGCTGCATGCCAGTCTGATCAAGGAGTTTAATATTTAATCTCAGAGCTGTCTGTGGTGTGCCCTTGAGGCTGAGTCACTGAGACAGTGGGAATTGGAAGTGCTCTCCAGGAACTGTGATACCTTGTGCTGACAAGTCCTCGGTGAGTGTGAACTCTCACTGTTTTTTCATCAAGGTGGCTGCTGGGGAAGCAGGTCCTGCATCAGCTGTGCCAAAGAAAAAAATCCTCATTTATTTTAAAATGTATTTAGAATGTAACATGTGAACCGAGGTGTTTCAATGTTCATGTATATATCAGTCAATATGAAATCTCTTTTAAGTCCAGTGTATAAAATGTGTAATTTGTTATATGTAGTTCCAGAGAGCTTATTAGTGTTATTGTAGTAATACAGCGAGTTAGACAATGTGCAATACATAGTTTGCTCTGTAAGAGGGTTGCAGGTGTGTTTGGCTGAGGCTAGACATTGCAGACCTGTTTTCTATCACCTTGCTCTTGTGTAGTCATTTATATCAGTGCAAGGAGGTGTAAACTGTGGCTAATTCAGGAAGGTGGCAATAACTGCCCAAAGTGCAGAGACTCAGATTTTGTATCTGTTATAGTGGGTATTGCACTGTGAAATATATTTCCTGTTAATTTCTCTTCCAGAGCACATTTCAAAAAATACCTCCATTTGGGGGAAAGGGGTGGTGGTGTGTATTTCACTGTTTGGGTGTTTTGTGGGGGATTTGTGTGTTTTTTCTTTCCTTTTTTTTTNGGGGGGTTTTTTTTTTTTTTTTTTTCTTTTTTTTTTTTTTTTTTTTTTTTTTTAACAGATGAGCATACAGAGTTGCTTTATCAAAACTTTTATTAAAATTTCAAAAGTCCTATGGAAAAAGGACATTTATATGAACAGTTATTAAAAGTTGTTATGGTCTTTTTAATTCCTTCTTGAAAACATCCTCAGTTTTGTCTGACATGGGCCTAAGAGCCACGCATCCCATTGTGAAAATATCCCTAATGATGTGCTAGTTCTCAAGGATGTATCAGAGTGCTGCAGCTAACACCCGATAACACTGCTCACTCCAGTGCTGGCACACTTTGCCTGATGGGTGCAAAATCTCTCTTGAAACAGATCTGAGGCAAGAAGTCAGGATCTGCATTGACTTGCAGGACCATGCAGCAAGCAGCAAAAAAATCGATTCTCACTGAGTCAGGAGGGTAGGTTGAATGCCTGATCCTTTTCCTTTTTGGATGTCTTCTTTTCCCCCTTGTTTTGTTCATGCAGGAAATGGAAGGGTTACTTGTCTTACAAGACCTTAGCAATTTTCTTCTTTTTTTAGACCATAATAGTTAAGCATTGTGGCATGGTTTTCCTTTTTTTTCATTTTTTTTTTTCTTTCTCCACAGGACTTTAATTAAAGCAGAGCTCCTATGTTTAATACATTAAGACTAGGGGAGTTACGATGAATATCTTTGCTTTGAGACTTACCCTTCCTTAAATTTCATTTTATAAAATTTAATGTGCATCTGACAGAGAACTATGGGATGCTCACACATGTTGGGATTGCTGGAAATAACTCCCTTTCCTTGCTTTAACCTGCTTGCAGGCTGTGCAGGCTTTCTGCAGGAGGAGAGCTACAAGGACTTTGTTGTTTACAAAGTACAACATACAGCTAACCTCTGGCACCAGGTCTAGGAGGCCACTCTGCTGCCTTCTCTCTTTGCTCAGCTGGCCTCCTGCCTAATCTGCCTGCTGTAACTGGGATGTTTGCAGTTACTTTCCCTCTCAGTAGCAGTTTGTGTTGAATTGTGTGGTCAGAAAGACACAGACAAGATTGTTTTTAGGCTTCTTTAATTAGACCAGCTGCAAAAAGGGAGAGGTACACAAGCTCTTCTCCAGGCTAAGACTAATATAATCTTGTAGTTTGAAGAATGCTAACTAAGCTTCAAAGGGTGTTTTCTCACTGACATCTCTTCATATAATCCTGTATTTATTCAGTACATTTTAAGGCCAGGAGGGCCTAACTGATTCTTGACCCTGTCACCTGTTCAAGGCTATATTTCACCCAGTTGTCCCACAGGGCAGTGGCTGATATTTGACCAAAGCAGATAGTCTAGAGAGGTGTTCAGTTTTGATAACAACCATGGCTGCTACTCTTTGTAAGTGCTCTTGGTTAAGTACTCAAGTGAAGCAGGACGCCTCTGTTAAAGTGACCGGGTCAAATCTACTGCTATAAGCACTTACAAGCACTGAAAAGAGTAGTTGCAAGGGATCTCTGGAGGTTTCTTATGCAACTTCTGCTTCAACTGCAAATCTAGATCATGTTGCTCAGGATCTTTTTTAGCTGAACTTGGCCTGTCTCAATGTACTCACTTGGAATCTTCCCGTGCTGCCAATTACAAAATCTCACGGGAAAATTTTAAATCAGATCCATTAAAAAATCAAAGTCTATCTCATCCACACAGTTGTTATTGCCAACCTAACCTGTCAAATAATGAAAATCTGCTGATGGCATTCATTGTTTTTATTCAGTAAATAAACTCCTTCATCTAAGAGTCTCGAAACTGACTGAGGCATTGATGTGAATTTTTGTGTGAAATTTGCCATCAGTGGATCCAATCAAGCCCACCTCATGGCTGAGGTCCCCTTTGCTGCCTCAGCTGTGAACCTTTGCACCTCTGGCTCATGCCTGGAAATGAAAATGTGTAAATACCTAACACTTACACTGCTTCCAGGCATTTCTGGAACACAGAAAATGCAGTGCAGCTAGAGTGCTGCTCCTGGGAGCGGCAAGGAGCAGCTGCTTCATCGCCAGTGGTTTGAGGCAGGTGGAGGAAGGAATGGGAGCAAACAGTGAACCGACATAATTGCACTTCTCTAGGTCTCATGGAAGTATAACAACAGCCTGAAGTAATATCACTGTGTTTAAAGATTCATCAGAATAGTCTTCTCCATCTCCTCTTTTTCTGTTGAAAGAGGGATTAGGTGGCCTGAACAAAGCTTTAAATCTCTGTTTCAGTTCTTGGTCTCTGAGATAGATTTTGTATCATCATGTATAACTGCCTTTTATGACAGATCTCAGAAAGAGACACTGTCATTTTTCTAGCGAGCAAAAAAAAGAGAAAGAAAATAATTTCAGGAGTTTTCAAGTTTTACAGTTGCTAATGATCAACTTGCTGCAGAAGTTCCAAATGATGGGTTGGTGCTACAACTAAGCTGACGTAACAGCTATTGCTGCTAAGTCAGCTCCTCTCCCTTTCCTGTCCTTGGTCTCCTGCTAGTGCTTGTCTGACACTGGAGCAAGCCAGCTCACAGAGCTCAAACAAAAAGAAAAAAAATACACCCTTTTTTTTTTTTGAGTGTGTCTTTATTCTAAATTATGAACTGGCCAGGACTTTAGTTTCACAATAATTTTGGATTGATGTGTGATTTTTAAAGTGAAGTTGTCAACTCCAGCTCTTCCCTGCTTGTGCTCCTGCTGGATCTCACGTCCCCTGTGTTGAGAGGCAGGTCTTGGTTCTGATATGGAGGAAAATCATCTCCCCAATCCACTCCCAAATTTTTCTTCAGGTTAGTTAAGAGATGCTTTCTTGATACAGCTCATTTCATAGCTGTGCAAATACTAGGAGGAAGGGATAGGACCTCCTTTAGCTGGTAATTTCCACTTGTTTTGGCTGAGACATAACATGGAAAGGCTACTTCAGATATGCCCTTGTAAAACTGGACCTGTTTTGCTGACACTACATCATTTATTCTCTAGTTCCATTGAAGGTAAACTAGTGAAGAATACAACCAAATGGAAGAAAATACAAAGGATGAGAAGAGAGTGAAGCATGGATAAAACATAATGTAGTCCTCTTCAGATGTCTTTTTTTGTTTCAGTGAAATGGAGATTAGCTTCAATAAAGAAAATATAATTCCTAAAACATTCCTGCTTTTTATCTTAGTTGCTTTTTTCCAGGGGAAGATGAATTTTAGGATGGCACATCAAGGGGCATTTAGAAAATGCTTCCTTCTGACTTTGTTTTCTTTCTTCTGCCCACAGCACCCCGACAGACTTCTGGGATCTGCACCCTGCCAATGGCTGCCTCCTTCTCATAAACACACAAAGCCCCAAAAAGAAACTGAGAAAATATTTCCTAAGGTAAGTGTGAAAATCCCAGCCCTTGCTGTCTCTTTTCAGTTGAATTTTGCTCTATGATTACTAAGCTGAGTGAATGAAATTAAGGCTGTGTTTTTCAGTAACTTTTTCCAGTGACCTTACCAGAACAGCACTTGGTAGCCATTTCTACAGAGTTGTCATTATTACTGTACTGCCATCATCACCAGAGAAAAGAGTTGTGGTGCAAAAAGACTGTATATCATGCACATGGCTAAAGAAGAGTCCTGTGGCAGAGCAGAGAATTTACCACAGTACTCTGCAACATCTCCCTCTCATGTCCAGTCTCCCTCAGATTTTCAGTTTCTAATATGCTGTTTTAAAAATTTATTCTCTTTCAGTGGGAGCACTGGCTCATGACCCTCCAGAGCTGCAAGGTCAGAGCTTCATTCCTGAAAAGCTGATGGCCGAGCAGTTGTCATGAACTACGATCCAGACGATTGGGAAGACATCTTGTGGCATCACAAACATGAGGAGAAAGGCCAGCTCATGTAATGAGGTGACTCGTGGGTGCAGCACAAAGGCTATCAAGATTTGTTAGGTTTAAAAAAAAAGATTGTTTCTTGTGCTTTGCTGTTAAAATCTATCTGCTGACACACTGGGGAGGTTATTACAGACTGCTGCAGGATGGATAGCTAAAGATTAGTCTGGCGGTCAAGGGAACCTGCAAAAGCAATTATTCATGAGCTCACCTTACTCTTCCTTCTGACAGCTGGGAAATAAGTTTCTAGTTAAAATATAGAGAACGGTTATCTCCTCTATATCTCTTTCCCTATTTCCTTGCTCTGCATGAATGCTCTGACAGTTCTGTTCCTGAGCAAGGTTTTTCAGCTTTGGTTGCTTTTTCAGGTTACAGACCATCTTTGTTAAGTCCTGGGTTGGGCAGTTTGTGTTATATTTCCATGCTGAAGGTACTGGCACTGTTTCCACAGCAGTTACTGGAAAATAGGAGAGACAGCATCTTATGTGTACTGAGTTCCCTTAGAATTCTGTTAACAGAACTGGATTTAGGAGCAGCGTGACATACATGGATATCATTCCCTGATGGCTTTAGAAAGGGTGCTCGATTCATTTGTTTGTCAGCAAAGCCATGCCATGCCAGCTCTGAGCAAGCTGCAACTTCAGGCATGGAGAAAACCACACTGCATTTTTCACTGTTGCAGACAATAATGATGGTCCAGTCTGGTTCCCACTGGTCTTTCCTGAAGAGAGGTCCAGCTATCTCAGAACTTCATGAGCCTCTGAGTGGCACAACCAACTGCTGAAGCAGTTGCAGAACCATCATGCACCTGCATCCAGCTCATTTATGGTTGGCACTGCTTGACTTCAGGTTTGTGCCTGCTCCCAGTCCTGCTTTGAGTTTCTAGGAATTGCTGCAGCAGAAATAGTTGTTCGTGACAATAAAAGTATTAGGAAAAAAATATGTGAGCAGGTCAGAAATTCATCTACCTCTGCTTACCAGAGGGGGCACATCCATCATATAGGTTGTGCTGGTTTTGTCTGGGGTAGAGTTAACTTTCTTCACAGTGGCTGGTAAGGGGCTGGGGTTTGGATTTGTGCTTAGCACAGGGTTGATGATATGGAGATATTTTTGTTATTGCTGAGCAGGGCTTACACAGAGCCACGGCCTTTTCTGCTTTTTGTACTGCCATGCTGGTGAGGAAGTTGGGGGTATATGGGAGGGTGGGAGGTGAGACAGCCAGGACAGGTGTCCAAATTGACCAAAGGGATATTATAGACCACATGACATCATGCTCAGTATATAAATTAGGGGAAGAAAGACATAAGGGGGATGTTTGGAGTGATGGCATTTGTCTTCCCAAGTAGCCATTGCATGTGATGGGGCCCTGTAGCCCTGGAGACGGCTGAACACCTGCCTTCCTATGGGAAGTGAATGAATTTCTTGTTTTGCTTCACTTGTTTGTGTAGCTTTTCCTTTCCCTATTAAACCACCTCTGTCTCAACCCAGGAGTTTTCTTTACCATTCTGATTCTCTCCCTGATCCCAGTGGTGGGGGAGTGAGCGAGGGTCGTGTGCGGCTTGGCTGCTGGCTGGGGCTAAACCATGGCACGGGTCTAGATGGATAAGCAGCTGCAGAAGTGAACTTGTACCTTTGAGATCTGGACAGTGCCCAGTAGCTTTGTGTAGACAAATCCCTCCCTTGCTAAACTTGTGCTGTGTGAGCAAACAGCAGAGGTGACAGTGCAGCTAACACTTTTCTGACTTGCTAACTCCTCTTAAACCTCCCATCCCCTCACAATATGTTCCTCACTTGTTGCTTCTCTCAGTCCTCGTTTGCTCACTCTTTTTTAGCACCAAAATACTGTCCAGCTTTAAAACATTGATGTAAAGGGCCAAGGTTAAACTACAGATGCCTAAAGTTTGGGGTGATAGGGAACCTAGGACCTAGAGGTTGCTCAAGTGCTGGCATCCTACATCTAATTAGATGCTCAGGGACAGATTTAAAGCCCACAAGCAGCTCTTCAGGCCCTCTCTCCTAGAGGGAGATAGGGACACTAGTTGAAGTTGGGCACTAAACGTTTCGTGAAATCCAGGCCATGGCTTGGTGTTTGGATGATCCGAAAATTCAAGTCCCATTGATTCTGAGTGGTGGAGAATGTCACTTGTGTGTTCTGGAAAATGGTTCCTGTAGACTATTAGTTTCAGGCACACATTTCTAAAGATCTTGACCTGGAATTGCTTAAAATTGTTCTTTAGGCCCAGTTCAGAGCTCAAGGACTGTTTTAAATAAAGCAGACTTTTAAGTGACTCTTTATAAGCGTTTTAGATACAGTTTATGAAATTGTTTGGTTATTTAAAGAACCACAGCAAATTATTGTTTTTTCCTGTTTTGTTATTTTTCTCCCCCAGCAGTTGGTCCCCTATGCCTTCATTGCTCAAATGTAAATGGGTGAAGAAATTTCCAGATGAAAGTTTATGACATAAATGAATCCCTAATGATTGATTTTTGTTTCCTTCTGTGAAGTCTACACAATGGGAGGTGGCTGCTTATCACTGAGTAAGATCATTGAATGATTTAATGGGGGGTTAAATGAAAAGTAAGAGTTTTCATGCTGGTGTGATGAAAATCCTGCGTCCAATTAAAGCCTCAAAGCATTTTTTAAAAGCTGTATAAAAGGTGAATCATTTCTGTAAACAGCCCTTAAAGTGAAAACCCAACACCTTTGCTGTGGGAGAAGTAATACAATCCCAAATACCTCTGCAAACAAAGAGTCCCTGGCCTTCTGGGAGCTGCTCTCTTTTCTTCAGCAGCTCAGCATGGGGTGCCAGAAAAATCATTAACGGGCCCATCTTGCACTTCTGGCTTTTCCACACCTGCGTACCACGACTCTGCTGTAACTTTATGGACCGTGAGGAGGCAGGTTTGACGCCATGAAAGGCAGGCTCAGCCAACAGCTGCAGGATGGGCAGAAAGCCAGACAGTAAAATGTAAAGAGGAGGAAGGANTTATTGCTGAGCAGGGCTTACACAGAGCCACGGCCTTTTCTGCTTTTTGTACTGCCATGCTGGTGAGGAAGTTGGGGGTATATGGGAGGGTGGGAGGTGAGACAGCCAGGACAGGTGTCCAAATTGACCAAAGGGATATTATAGACCACATGACATCATGCTCAGTATATAAATTAGGGGAAGAAAGACATAAGGGGGATGTTTGGAGTGATGGCATTTGTCTTCCCAAGTAGCCATTGCATGTGATGGGGCCCTGTAGCCCTGGAGATGGCTGAACACCTGCCTTCCTATGGGAAGTGAATGAATTTCTTGTTTTGCTTCACTTGTTTGTGTAGCTTTTCCTTTCCCTATTAAACCACCTCTGTCTCAACCCAGGAGTTTTCTTTACCATTCTGATTCTCTCCCTGATCCCAGTGGTGGGGGAGTGAGCGAGGGTCGTGTGCGGCTTGGCTGCTGGCTGGGGCTAAACCATGGCACGGGTCTAGATGGATAAGCAGCTGCAGAAGTGAACTTGTACCTTTGAGATCTGGACAGTGCCCAGTAGCTTTGTGTAGACAAATCCCTCCCTTGCTAAACTTGTGCTGTGTGAGCAAACAGCAGAGGTGACAGTGCAGCTAACACTTTTCTGACTTGCTAACTCCTCTTAAACCTCCCATCCCCTCACAATATGTTCCTCACTTGTTGCTTCTCTCAGTCCTCGTTTGCTCACTCTTTTTTAGCACCAAAATACTGTCCAGCTTTAAAACATTGATGTAAAGGGCCAAGGTTAAACTACAGATGCCTAAAGTTTGGGGTGATAGGGAACCTAGGACCTAGAGGTTGCTCAAGTGCTGGCATCCTACATCTAATTAGATGCTCAGGGACAGATTTAAAGCCCACAAGCAGCTCTTCAGGCCCTCTCTCCTAGAGGGAGATAGGGACACTAGTTGAAGTTGGGCACTAAACGTTTCGTGAAATCCAGGCCATGGCTTGGTGTTTGGATGATCCGAAAATTCAAGTCCCATTGATTCTGAGTGGTGGAGAATGTCACTTGTGTGTTCTGGAAAATGGTTCCTGTAGACTATTAGTTTCAGGCACACATTTCTAAAGATCTTGACCTGGAATTGCTTAAAATTGTTCTTTAGGCCCAGTTCAGAGCTCAAGGACTGTTTTAAATAAAGCAGACTTTTAAGTGACTCTTTATAAGCGTTTTAGATACAGTTTATGAAATTGTTTGGTTATTTAAAGAACCACAGCAAATTATTGTTTTTTCCTGTTTTGTTATTTTTCTCCCCCAGCAGTTGGTCCCCTATGCCTTCATTGCTCAAATGTAAATGGGTGAAGAAATTTCCAGATGAAAGTTTATGACATAAATGAATCCCTAATGATTGATTTTTGTTTCCTTCTGTGAAGTCTACACAATGGGAGGTGGCTGCTTATCACTGAGTAAGATCATTGAATGATTTAATGGGGGGTTAAATGAAAAGTAAGAGTTTTCATGCTGGTGTGATGAAAATCCTGCGTCCAATTAAAGCCTCAAAGCATTTTTTAAAAGCTGTATAAAAGGTGAATCATTTCTGTAAACAGCCCTTAAAGTGAAAACCCAACACCTTTGCTGTGGGAGAAGTAATACAATCCCAAATACCTCTGCAAACAAAGAGTCCCTGGCCTTCTGGGAGCTGCTCTCTTTTCTTCAGCAGCTCAGCATGGGGTGCCAGAAAAATCATTAACGGGCCCATCTTGCACTTCTGGCTTTTCCACACCTGCGTACCACGACTCTGCTGTAACTTTATGGACCGTGAGGAGGCAGGTTTGACGCCATGAAAGGCAGGCTCAGCCAACAGCTGCAGGATGGGCAGAAAGCCAGACAGTAAAATGTAAAGAGGAGGAAGGAGAGGGATCACCTTTGAAGTTTACCAAAAAAAAAAAAAAAAAAAAAAGCATGACTTTGACCACTTCCTTTTTAAATTAGCTGTCTCAGGTACATTGAACCACCAGTTTGAATGCATACTGGCAGGGGGTTGTTGGAAATGTTGAATGTAATACTATAAGAGTTTCATCACAATATGATTATTATTTTTTAATTTTTTTCCCCTTTTTTTGGTTGTTGTTTGGGGTTGGTTTGTTCTTTTTTTTTTTGTTTTGTTCTGTTCTGTTCTGTTTTGTAAGTTAAACATCCTAGCACAACATCAGGGAAAAAAGCTTACTCCGTTTGGGAATGCCTGAACTTCAGCTAAAATCTGGATCTTTTGTAAGTGTGAAAAACAACATTAAGCTATGTTGAAGGGTACTTGTATCCCATCCTAGCCAGGAAATTGATGATTACTACTCCCATAGCAACCAGGATACACCTCCAGGACACACAGGTTGAATTTTTTTAATACATGTTTATAGTGTTAACTTTTGGTCAATATCCATGCTAGCACCAGGAGGTTGCTTTTGATTTGTACTCCTGTAGCTGAAAGCGGAACTGGGGGGATCCTGTAGAGGAATTGCAGTTGCTGCAGGAACCAAACTTTCCTGTGCCCTCAAGAGGCCAAAAGTTCACTTTGAACTAGTATGTCCCTGCTCCTATCTATGTATGTTAAAGTGTGTTCAGGGAGAAAATGCAAACTGATGGTGTCAGCCACGTAGGAACCATACGTATTTAATTTAAAAGAGTGCAAATTAAGAGTAAGTATTTTGATATTTATCATCTATGTTAGGGCCAGATCCAAAGATATAACTCCAATAATTCAGAACTGAATGAGCTATCTACCAGGTAGAGAATTTCTATGGGGTGATGAATGCATGATAAAGTCAAATCCTGAACAAGTTCAGTGAGTATTGCTCAAGCCTCAGAATATTAATTTGGGAATTTACTGGGGATACAAAAAATCCTTCAGACTGAACAGGGAAAAAAAATATCAATACAATTACCTACTGGCCTGCTGTAAAGTGCAGAGTGATCTCACAGTAAAGTCCAAAGATGTAATATCAATGACATAAAACTTCATTGTGCTTTGTAACTGCAGTAGTCTTGAGTCTGTTCTATGCTTGAAAGAAGAAAAAGAGCAAGAAACCTTGGATATTACTATAAATCCACCAAATTCAGGTAGAAATTTACCTTTATGCAAGAGTTGAACATGGTCCAGTGTGCCAGTGTGTTTTAAAAGCTTCACAAAAGGGAAAAAGGGGAAAACAAACTGAATTGTGTAATTTGCATAATTAAAAAAAAATTTTTACAATTACTCCGTGGAGCATGGAGTAATTATTCTCATGTGATGTTTTTTATACAAGGCTTTTAAGCAGAAAATTAAACAGAATGCTTAGATTCATGTTGATAAACTGTGGTTGAAATACATAATTTGACATATTGTAGGTAAAGGAAAACATTTACATAAACTAATTTAAGATATTATTTAATTTATTTTTACATAATCTAGTTTTAGCAATCTAGGATATACTCTCGTATAATAAATCTGTCTGTCATTCCTTGATGTTTTTCTTCTGTCTCTGGACATAAGAATTAACAGAAAAGCATATTAGGGAGCATGCAGATAGATGGTTCTCTTTAGTTGAAATCACTCCCAGTTTAGGAGTGTTGATTTACTTTTTAAGATCAGGTACTGTAGTTAGACTTCACGGTGTTTTCAGAAGTAATTTCTATAGATTAATGGCCTTTAAAAAGTCTGTCTAGTGTTTATAGCTTGTTGCACTCTTTACTTAGTTAAGCATAAGACAAAATTTTTTTCCCAATATCATATTACAATAAAATCTGAATGGATAACAGCTTTTTGTAGATGATGGTAAAATACAGGTGAATCAATACCATAGCTCATAAACATTTTGGTTTATTTTTATGAGACCCCTGTCAAACATTTTTTAAAGGGATTGGATCTTGGAAAATTCTGTTAACTGCAAACGTTTAAGGCTTATTAGGTTATTGGAACTGTAGAATTGTAAAGTTGATTTCTTTTAAAGAAAATATAATCTAAACCACTGGTCTTCCCAGTGCAGCCTCAGATAATACCCAGTCATCATTAAAAGATATTTAAATAACTTTTTCTCAGGGACCTGCTCTCCCTGTCAAACTTGGTCCAGATTCCCTGTCACCTTTACCTTTAAAATTTGTATTTCTCAACCTGGAACTTTAACCTTCTTCCTGCAGCTACAGACATGTTTCTTTTTATAAATTATTTTCTTCTTTTAAAAAATTATTTTAGAATTATTTTTCCCCAGTAACTAAATAAATAGGAAACCCCCCCTATCAATTCCTTTACACAGGTTTGCACATCATAATTTCTTCAGTCTTGGTTTTTTTTTAAGCTATCACCATTTTAATTGCTTGCATTTTCTAAACTTCTGTTGACCTTCATCACTCTCTTCAGCTCTTCTGTATCCCTCCTGAAGCAGCTCACACACATGTGGATGTGGTACTGCCTCAAAGATGTAACACAGCATAATGACTGAATTATTAAGTTTTGTGATTTCCAGCTTGGACTTATGCTTCTAATTCCTGTTGCAGTGTTTTGGTTTGCTAAGCTTGCAGTCCTCTGCAGTTACTCAGCTTTCATCTCACGCTCTAAGCAGCTGCTTGGCAGCCTGGCTTCGTGTTGAGCATTATTCTTGCCTGTGTGGATTGTCTTGCATTTGTCTGTGCAGGATAGCCTGCTGCTGCTTCAGTTCATGCTTTCAGTTTGTCCAAATCACTTTGTATGCTGCACCCAGCTTCCTGGTAGTCTCTTCCCACCTGGTGTCAGCCATAGGTTTAATGAAATTATCCACTACTCTGTCACTGCATGATGTATTATGGACTCAAAGATTAATACAGGAGGAATATAAATAGAGTTTATTAAATGGATTAAAGCTGTGTCTAGTGGTTCTAATCGTGGTCCTCAGAATACTAAATCAGGAGTCTCGGTGATGAAGTGTATGGATGTACAAGGACTTATGGCCTGGAAAAGAAAAGGACTTGGGAAATAATAGAAAAAGAAACAAGGTCTATCTTCCAGGTAGAAATACAGCCCAACTTCCTAATAATGTATTAGCACCTCTAGTGACAGAACTAAATATTGAATTTGAGATAACAGAAATATTATTCTGTTGAGGCTAGGCTCAGTTTCCCCCTGCGTCTCTGTTCCAGGTGATTTACAAAAGCCAGCAGGGTAAAAGTCTAACCCCTGCTGTAGTTCTACTTTTTATACTGTGTTAGAGTTTTGATGACAGCTGTGTTGCTCTCAGTAGCTGGCTGCCTTTTTTCGTACTGACATAGAGGAGAATCTCTGTAAACCACCCCCAGGTGAACCACGACTGAAATCGTGCTGCTCTCAGGA
>VZRX01000835.1:247696-307817 GCA_013398075.1 Notiomystis cincta
AGCTTCTCTTTATCATGGTAATCGTAATGAAGGCAAGCCGAAAAGCCCAGACGAGGGGCTGGGTTACTGTACTGTGAAGTGCCGGGGCAGCATCCCGAGCGAGCCGCTTAGGGAACCACGCAGCGGCTCCGGGGCCAAGGCTCGGGACTGCCGTCCCTCGGGCATTCCTGGCTCTCACTCGCAGGAGCGATGGAGCAGGGAGCGCTACAGAAGCGAACTCCTTCCTTACTGTGTGCAGGTGCGAGCGTTTGGGTGGGCAACACACGGTTCCTCCGGCCGGAGAGCCTCGCCGCAAGGGGGCTGAGCGTCCTCGCAGCCGGGAAGGCCCCGGGCCCCGAGCTGGGCCCCGAGCTGCTCCCCTCCCTGCTGGGCCCTTCGCTCCAAATCCACCCCTCGGCTTTGTGCTCGGGGGCGTGCTGGAGATGGGCGCGGGAGCCGATACAGAAAATAGATGGTGGAAAATGATTTCTCAGCGCAGGAGCCCCCCTTTCTGTGAAGCCGCCGCGCAAGCTCCCCGCCTCTGAGCATGCATATCCCCCTCCCCCCGGGTAGCCGCGCCTTCGCCGGTGCAATCAGGCTTCTAATCAATTAGGCAAATTGACTGCAGGGGTGAGCTATTTCCTACTCCCGGCAACAAAACCGGGTTATGTTAACTCCGTATTTCCCAGGAGCCCTGGTCTTCTCCATCTCAGTTGGTTGCTTGGTTGGTTTTTCTGATAGGCGTAAAGGACTAAATTATGAAAAAGCAAAGGAGTTTCTCGTTACTGTGAGCGCTCTGTTATTGCAGACACCAAGTGTGAGAGGATTTTGGTGATCCTTTAAAAAAATATTAACTTGGATTCAAAGGGACAAATGTTCCAGTTAAGCAGGTATGGGAGCATTTGCTCTTTAAATCCCAGCCACCCAAAGACGCAGTGCACATGAGCAGATTCACATATAGCCGGAGAACTAGTGCTGTACGTATTTAAATCTGCAGGTGCTACAAGCGGATATGACGTGCCACTTAACAAATACAGCTTCAGAAGTCCTCAGGACTGAAGTTCCAGATGAAAGCTAAGCTGCGCTTTCTGTTGTTCTTCATAGCAGGGAATAATTTCTACCGAGCTCTGCATAAATAAGTCACCAAAATCCCAAAGACTCTGCACAGGCGTCTCGGGGGGTCAGTGCCAAAGGATGTCACATCTGTTCTTCAACGTTGTTTTACGTTTACCAGACTACTGGTTTTGCAGATTGTTTCCAAAGATGTCACCAGGCTACACTGTTCTGATTTCATTTGCTGTTTCAGGAGTTTAGCTCACTAACTTGGAACTGGTGCTACATATGGGACGGAGAAAAACATCCCCCCAAACCTGTATCAGTCGCTTTCCATGTGCAGCCGAGCAGCCCACCAAGCATAGGGGGCCTGCTCCTGTTCCTGTTTCCTGCTCTAGGGGAACATGGAACGCTGAAAGTCTTTCATAATGAGTCACGTACACCAGTATTTCAAAAATTGAAAGTGTGGACCCTGCGTTAAGAATGATTCCTGAAATTTTCTGAAGTCCAGCTCCAGATCTTTAGTTTGCAGTTGGTCCTGAAGTCACTCAGGAATTTTAGAGATCAAATAACTCTCATTAGAATTAAAGTCACTTCTTTTTGCTTTTTTGCTAGATTTGTTTCCTTTGAGAGGCAGGCAAATAATTCAAGCTGCTGAACTTATACAGAAAAGCAAAGACTCAATGAATTTGCCATCATACACATATAAAAATTAAAGATTGTTGAGAATAAAAATTGCTACTCAAAGTCATTAATGACTATTTATTCATTGTAAATTACATGTAAATATGCATTTCATGTATGAAGGATACAGTTACACATTGAAAAAATGAAAAGCAGAGAGTGTTAATGACAAGTCATGCTTGCTTGCTGGACCAGTCAGCAGAATAGGGAAAGTTAAAAATTATATATGTTCATAATATAAAAATTATATATTATAAAGAATATTACATCTCTCTACAGCTATTCCAGTATGGCAAAAAACTGTAATTAAGCCAAAGATTTCTTTATATTTGAGCTTTTTTTTGTTAGAGCACTTCTGAGTCCAATGCAATGCTTCATCAAATGAATAGAGTGAATAGGAATTTCAGGAGGTCATTAAATGTCCAGTATTACACAGTCTTATACAGACAATGTTTATCTCCTGATTTAAATTGGAAAATTCCTTTGAGTAAGCTCAATGTCTAATTTATTCTTTTTTACTTACAGTACAAAACCTGTAAAAGGAGTAAGAAATATTTTTGACATGAAAGGCACCTTTTTTATTTGTGTTCTTGCTATGGCATTGTCCAAGAGGTGTCAGCTACTGTTATTCTGTCTGAACATATTTAATATTGTATTAAGATATAGTCAGGTGTTCTGAGCTTTATCTAAAAGAGCAAGTAGCTCCACTATTTACCAGATTTATGTAAAATTTTAGAAGATGTTATTATGCTAACTTTTGATATCCAACTATTTGTTTCTCTATTCGAAAAATGATGGCAGGGTGTTATTCACAATTGCTGACTACCAAAACAATGGGGGAAAAATGCCACAAATATTAAAAATCATTAAAATAACTGACACCAGTGCTCCCATGTTAACCATGTGCTCAAAAAAAGGAAAGAGACCAGACAGAAGGTACCTGAAAAACTGATCCAACTTCAGATTTATTTCCCCATGTATAACAACAAATATTATCAAAGCAATGTTATAAATCTACTTTGATTCATGTTCTGTGCTATGTGAATGAATACATTTCTGTTGGACCAAAAGGCCTTCAGGACAGAGAACCAGGTAAAGAAAGGAAAATCCCAGTTACATTAAGACCAGATCAGTGTTTTCCCATTTCAAAGTCTTTTTCCAGCCACCAGAGCAATATAACAGAAATGTAATTAATCTTGTTCTAAGAATGTGAGCTGGAGGATCAGAGTGGTGTTGTATTTGTTGTTGTTAAAGAAAGTCCTGTCCCTGTAGAACCCCAGTCTTGTTTAGGAAGCTGATGGACCTCCTTTGCAAACTTCTTTCTTAAGCTTCACTGAAGCACTTAGGAGTACAATGGGCTCCTTAGGAGAGAGCAGCCTCTGAGTTTTGATGGGTCTGTCACGTGTTTTAGTGATCTCAGGGACAAAGTCACAGGGAGGCTTCGTTTGAGATAGAAAGCGAAGCTATTTAAAATTTGCCCTGACCAGTGTGTTCTTCCGTGTGAAACAAAACCTGTTTCCATGCTGGAGCACTGATGAAGTTCTTGCTTTTATGACAAAAGACTCCCAGTCCTCCAGAGAAACAGGAGATTGTAATGCTGGGAGAGAACCACAACAGCCTTGGTGTGCAGAAGTGCCCTTCTTCAGGATAGCTCCACACGTTACAGCACCCGTGATCTGGTCAGTAAGCAAAAGATCACAGCTTTCTTCTATGCTTTGTTTTTCTTTTTTCTTTTAATTTCTACTTTTTTTCCTTTTCTTTTTTTTNTTTTTTTTTTTTTTTTTTTTTTAATGAAGGTATTGCCAGGCAAAGTAAGGACTAAAGCACTTTTCTAAGGAGTATTGGTACCGGGGTGGGAGATGTGGGTGTCTTAAGTAAAATTAACTTTCCAGTGAAAGCTTGTGATGGACAGATGAGCATCAGAGGCAGTGATTTTCCACATGGAAATCTTTGAAACCACCACATAATTTGGTATAATTGGCATAAGGCTGAGTTCAGGACTGAGGCAGCAGTTTATGTTTTCTAGATCTTCTAGGCTTTAAAAATGAGGTTTAATATCTCATGATATCTAATATCTACAGATAAGCCTTTCAAGAAAATGATATCAGGACCTTCACAGAATACCAGTCTTCAGATATGAGTTCAGACCTGTAGTAAAATCAGGAGTAAGCTTTTATTATTATAGTACACCAAAAAAGAAATGCTGAATATTTACTACTAAAAAGATAAATGAAAGTCAAAGGGAAAATCTGAGAGTAAAGCCCATTTTGTTTAAATTAATTTCTGATTTTTTTATATATCAATGACAAAAATCATTATTTCAAGAAATTAAATAGAACTAAGTAATAAATAAATAAATAAACAAAAAATATTTTCTTTATTTAGCTAATACTTTACTGAATATCAAAACGAGAAACACCCATGAATGGCTTATGACAGCTCAGACTGTGGGATGTTCTTACTGAATTCAGGGATGTATGGCTCTTCTTAAGAAACAAAATTTTTAAATACTATTCTTTCACTAACTTCTTTTGCACTCTTCCACCACTTGTTTCTTCATACAATGTGCTTAACAAGCAGTGTGCATGGAGATATTAACTGTGTTACTCTGGTGCAGGAAACACACATAAAATAGCAGTTAATTTTGACAGCATTTTTTTTACCTATTTTAAAGCACCTACTTTAGGCATCTCACCTTCTCCCTATCTCAGCTATCCTCTGTCACTTATGATGAATCCAGGCTGGTGAACTCAGAACTGAGTTAGCCATGAACCTCACTCCCCATGCCAACTGGCAGAAATGTACTTTCTTATTCATTCCAAAATTCAGTCTAAAACTATGGTCTAGGCACAAAGGTGGTGAACAGTTCCAGTAACTAACAGAAGTTTCAAGCCAAAACTTGAAAGATGCATTCAGTTCTGAGCATGATATTCATTGTGACCATATTTGATGCCCTTTAGCTGTGGTCAGTATTCTGTTATGAGGGTGCAGAATTGGTTTTTTGTTACTCAATTTTGTTTTTCTCTTATCCCAAGGCAGATTATTTATTTCCAAGAGAGCATAAATCACCAAATGTCACTGAGAAAGTGAGGAGGAAAACACATTTCCAGTTTTGGCCAGAAAGAAGCATCAGGGACAGCACTTCAAGAGATCTTCCAAAACATGCAAATTTTTCTATGAATTGAGAAGTGAGATAATGGGGTCACAGAAATGTGAGTATATTTTCTCCATATAATGATTTGAATCAGCATATTTCCTGGATCACAGCCTTTCTTGCAGGAAGCTCTATCTAAAGTTTATGTCTACAAGAGTGGTAGTAGTTCCTGTGAGTAAAATGCCTATATTCTTTCATTCCCTAACTGAAAGCAGAAACATGATTTATTATAAACAGTAAGGTCTCCAATGCCCTTTTCTTTTTGTAACTGATTCAGAACAATGCAGTACTGAAAGTAATCACACATTCAAATACAAGTAGGTGTGAGCTTTCAAATATACTGAAAGTGAATATTCAGAACATCACATCCTGGTGTTTGCTTCTGATGTTAAAAACCTGCTGTGCAAACCAGGATGCATGTTTTCAAAAGTCTATAACTTTGCCATTTTGAAGCCAGATTTCTTCAAACAGAGCAAGGGACATATTTGCCTTCCAAGGATTTGTGCCATTTGTGCCAACTTTGGTACCCTTAAAAGAAACTGATTTTGAATTTCCTTGAATGCAAAAGTATATGCAAATAAAAATTTCGCAGCTCATTTTTAGATAAATTTGTTTAGGTGTTCTGAGAAACATTTTACTAATAGTTTCTCTTTGGTCAAGGTCAGAAAGCATCTCCTACCAGAGAAGAGATGCTCTAAAAAACAGAAGAGACAGAAATTAATTTATTACACTAGAAAAAGTATATCTAATATAATTGTATTGCAAACATAGCACTATGCTGTAAATGTTTAAATTAGGTCTGTGAAATGAATTGTTTATAATAAGCCTTTTCAGAGGCGTATTTTACATGTCTTGCAGAAATCCAGTGCCAGTGCTTTAGCCCCACAAGAAATAAACCTCTGACTCTTCAGGACATGGCTCTGAAGCATCCAGTGCTGGTATGTCGCTCCTCATTGATTCCATACAATTGTATTTGATTCCATAAGTCTCTTGAACCAAGTTTGGAGGCTTTGTCTAATTTGAAGGGAGACTGAGGTTTGGCTTTGTACTCAAGTCTGAATGCAGCAACACACAAAGACTTCAACTCTTCTACTGTATATAAGCATGCACATACTGTTATTAATACTTTTTCCCTAAAATGTCGTACTGGGAACTTTAAAAGTACAGGTTTGGGGGATCTGGTTAGGAGTAGATCTGATGAAAAGTGAAAATTCATGAATTTTGAAACATATTCTCCTTCCTGAACAACAAAAAACAAAAGTAAAATATTTTGGTCTCACCTAAAAAAGAAATCTCAAGATTCAGTCTGACAATAGAAAAACTGCACTTTGACTTGAAAACTCAAAAAGTCCCTCACTAAATCACTGATGTTCTTGGATCTGATGGTGTTATTTTCATTTGCTGTAATGACACCAAGTGCTGTGGGGTCAGCTCCATTAACCTGTGTTCTTCTGACTCACAGAGGCTGTAACTCAAAAAAGGAAAGAAAGAAAAGCACAGACTGCCCCTGTCAGGCTCCCACATCACCCAGTGGTGCCACACTCACTCATGAATCCTCCACTTACCAGAGAGGGCACCTCCTTGCATCATAGGTAAAATAGGATGTGCAGTCCAGCCAAGGAAGCCCCATCAGAAATAAGCCACCATCCTTATGTGGAATCCAGCTCAAAGGCAGGCAGGTGTTCTACTTTGCTCCAAACATTTAGACTGATTTAAAAAACAGTAGTATTGGGACTCAGATTTGACTTAAAACTGGATTATTTTTGGTATCAATTTTTCCAATTCAAATTATACATACTCTGTGAAAATGCTTACTTCTGCAAATACTGCATTTTTCTCCCTTCTTACTTTAGTACTTTGCTACTTAATTATTTTTAAATAAGCTGATGTAACTACAATGATTATACATCTCTTGTTCAGATACTGACTGATACTATTAATTTACACAGCTTAATTCTTCAGCATAATTGTGAAATTCTGTTTGGTTTTTTAACTTTAAGCAGCTAAATCAAGACTTACTGATTGGGCTAACTAGGCAGATAAAGAAAAATCTCCTAAAGTGGAAAGGAATTACTAAAATATAGAAGCAAGAAATTACCTTTTTATTACTTCCCCAAAAGTTTTGTCAGGTACACACTATCTATAAATACTTGGAATTTTCTGTATGAACAATCATCCTGGCCTTACATAAAGACAAGAGTTTTTGCCACTCTTTTGTCTTCTTCTTCTGCAGCAGATCTCTAGAGTAATTTTTTTAGAATGGTTGCTATGCTGCAACTCAAAGCTTTAACTGCTGTAATGAAACTTGAATCTCTCCATTTGAGCTAATACACTTCCAGTACTGAAAACCACAATACAAGTGATTTTTTTCTTTATTTTCTACCACAACTAAATTGGAAGGAAAAGTGTAAGAGCTTTGATGTACCAGTATGTGCCAGCAACAAAACTGAGTGTGAATCAGTAAATTCACCTTTCCAGGAAACAGTAAAAAAACCATATTTAGACGTATGTTCATGTTCTTGGTATATTGAAAAACAGGATTTTCAGTTTCATTTTATGGAAGTCTTCATACCTTACATCTGAGTGGGCTGTTTTACACTCTCTCAGCAGCTGCTCATAGAAATAACAGACCGTGGTAGCAGAGACAATACCTTCAGCTGCATGAGAGAACACAACTTGTGCAATGGGAGAGGTGAGAACACTTGAAAGAATCAAAGATGGTCAGCAGAGAAGGGAAAAAACCAAACCCTCTCATAGATGAGTCACTATTTTTAACTAGAAATACCCACTGAGAGCTAGGAGTTTCAAAAGAATTTAAAAGTTAATCATTCATGATGGAGAAGAAAATATGTAAGCACCAGAAAGTTGTATGAGATTAAACACTCAACTTTTATATATGTAAAAATTGGTTCCCTCACTCTTTAGAACATGAAAGAGACAGGCAAAATATTTTTCCTGTCACATCAGTAAATTGCAAGGCAAATTTAGCCAGGTAGAGAAAGAGCCTTCCTGGTGCCTGAGGACTGCCTGGCCAACTCTGGGTTCGTTTAAGCACGGATAAAGTCAAAGTGCCAGCAACTGCCCCGCAGCTGCTGCAGGAACAGCCCTACAGCCGGTATTACTGGATGGTGTGTAGTGGCCACTGCTGAGTAGGCAAGCCTTCAGAGGGTATTTATCACACTGAAACCTTGCAAAAGAGATTGGCTTTAAGGCTTGAACACCCTGGCTACCAGCAGGACAGGGGTGAGTATGTAAGGGCAGTGTAACTTCATTGCAGGAAAGGGAATCCACAGGACAACTGCATTTTTGGCTTCCAAAAGTCGCTGCTTGTTTTGTTTATCTTGCACAGAACAAAGCGTGTCTTAAAACAGAGCAACTGAAATAATAAATGTGTGAAAAGTGAAGCCAGCAATGAGTATTCACAAAAGAACAAAAACCCAGGATTGGTCAACCTGTTTTGCAAGAACATAGCTATTCTGATAGTTCAAGTTCACAGGAAGAATCTTCCTGAGTTTGATAGAGTTCTCTTTTGAGCCATGTTTTATTTTCAGATTTGACCAAGAAATTGAAGTTTGATCCAATTTTATAACTGAAGAGTTTAAACACCAAGATAGCTTCATTTCCAACTACCAAATTCAGAATTCCAAGTACAGCAGATAAAAAAAATCATCCATGATCAGTGAAGAAAGTTTTCCAACTTTTACTAATATCTTAAAATAAATTTTTAAAAATCCAGAAAGTTTTAGTGAAATAAGGTGTCCTGTTTGTTTGCCTTACTATCCAGGCAACAGTCAGAGAATAAAAAATGCTGTTTACAACAGACACGCAAGCTTACAAAAGAAATTAGGAAAGACCCATTTTGTGGAAGTCATCTAAAATCCAGAACAAAGGTTGTAAGATTTTTAAATGGTATATTTCTGCACTTAACTGCTAATAAAAGTGGGTACTAATTGTTAGGCCTGAGAGTTATATGAGAGGGACAATTAACATGTTGTTCTGTTTTTGAAGTATCTGTCTGCATTAACATAGGGCATTGTAGTGCAGATTACATTGAAATGCTGACTACTGTGCTGTAATGCTGAGAGGAAAACACTCAGTCCTACAGCAAAGAACTGATATTAGTTAACTTGAAAAGGTAAGTATTGCTCTGGTTTTGATATTTTAGATGATATGCTTGATGAGTGAATATATATATTAAGTTGTCACAAGGATATGACATTTCTTTCCACAAATACATGGCTTCCAGTAGGAGTTTTTAAACTAAAACAAAACAGTTTTGTATACAAACGATACAAAAGCTGTGACATTAATGCCAGCTTCCCCCTGCTAAATTTCTCAGGATACAAAAAAACCTAAGTTTCACATAAAAAGAAAAATCATATCACTGCTGGTCAGGTTAGTTTTCTTTGCAGCTGTCAGCCCTGTCTAAGTTTCCACAGTACTTCTGAGCTGCTAATGAATTGCATTTAGATCAGTGTGGCAAGATCAATGAAGTCAATATTTTCTATGGCCTTGCCATGTTAGATTTTCAACTTTACATTTTCATATCTAATTGTTTTTCTCCAAAGTGCCAAACGAAGAGAGAAAAAAGGAAAAAGAGATAGTTAATTGTCACAAGCAGGGCAAAAGAAGCATGTTTGCACATGCTAATAAGTTCCCCGGTGTTTTCGTTTTCCCCTTCATGGGTGCTGGTGGAGGGTGGGTAGGAACAAGGAACAACTTCTAACCCGATGGCTCTGCTTCTTCCATCATTTCCCCTTCCTCTTTGTTCTCTCCTGCAAACAAAGACGTTTCTCCTACCAGGATTCTCCTCAGCTTACCAGATCTGGCTCCTTTCCGCTCCCGTTCCCCCACTGCCCCGTGGCCCCTTCCCCCACTGCCTTGCCTGTCTCCTGCCTGCTCCCACTGGTTTCCATNTGTTTTTCTCCAAAGTGCCAAACGAAGAGAGAAAAAAGGAAAAAGAGATAGTTAATTGTCACAAGCAGGGCAAAAGAAGCATGTTTGCACATGCTAATAAGTTCCCCGGTGTTTTCGTTTTCCCCTTCATGGGTGCTGGTGGAGGGTGGGTAGGAACAAGGAACAACTTCTAACCCGATGGCTCTGCTTCTTCCATCATTTCCCCTTCCTCTTTGTTCTCTCCTGCAAACAAAGACGTTTCTCCTACCAGGATTCTCCTCAGCTTACCAGATCTGGCTCCTTTCCGCTCCCGTTCCCCCACTGCCCCGTGGCCCCTTCCCCCACTGCCTTGCCTGTCTCCTGCCTGCTCCCACTGGTTTCCATCCTCCCTCCCATCACTCCTGGCTCTTTGTTCCCACAGGGCTCTGGAGATGTGCAGCAGGAGCTCAGCTCTTTCTTTTTTACTTTTTTATTGTTTTTTTTTTTTCCGAGGAGGAAACATGGAACATTTGAAGCCCCACTGACCTCAGACCAGAAGACAGCAGAGAAAAGATGCAACCCTCATATGCATTAAGAAAATGCTGTCATAAAACATAGCCATATTTTCCTTGAGAAGAAGACACACAAGTCCCAAGAAAGACTGTATGCAACTTGCATGCATCTGTGACAGATTGCTGTTTAAGTGATCTGTACCAAACTAAGAACTTTCCTTCCCAAGGAGTTTAACAACATTTAAAGAAGCACCTTTATACCTGTGAAGGAAAGAGAAGAGGATGGGGTGAGGTTGCCTCATAAGGTTTTCAGAGAGCTCTTTCACATAGAAATAAAGAGTGTATTTTCAAATTTGTGTACAGATGATTAGCAAGGAGCTTTCTGTATGGGAGTACAGCAAGGCCTCAGGTGCACAGTATTAACCTGCTACCATGGAGGTGGTCTTGATAAGAGAGTTATGCTCATTTTTAAAAGGAAGAGGAAGCACCACTATCATTTTCCCAGCTTTGGAAGGGCATATGCCAAATTTTTCATCAAAACCATAAAAACCAACTTTCACCACCACCGTATTTTGATTAGGAGCATAACTGCAAAAACAAGTTTAAGCAACCAAAAGAAAGATGTTTACCAAGTGATGTGTCTGTCCTTACCTATTTAAAAATTAACTCTATCCCAGCTGAATCCAGGACATAAAGATAAGCAGGATTGGAAATTAAGCCCTTTTTATTTCTAATCACATTCTTCAAATGTCCTGCCTGCTTCCAGGCTATGTTTTAGATAATCATGTGCTACTTAAAACTGAGTTAATGGAAGAAGCAGCAGTCAGACCAGTCCAGCTTAGATTGCATGGCAGTGCTGAGGAAGCCGAAGGTGCCTACAAATCTGTTATCCCTAATATCAAAGATCAAAAGAGTAAAGTGCTGCTCTGCAGCACAGCACATAAATTACTTTATAAGGGAATTCTCATGCATCCTGATGGATCTATGAGAGCTGGCAGACACTAATAGGCCGTAAAATAATTCCTCTAGAAGTTCACTTCTGCTGTTTGTTTGCATACCTCTCTGGGACAGAAGTGAAATTTGCTAGTGTTTCTCCCTGAATCCTCCTCCCATGCATTGAAAACAATGAAATTCTATTTGAATTAGGACAACAGGAGAGGCAATTTAAAGGGGCACTAAAGATTCAGTCTCTTAATCACAACTGTGACAAAATGCTGTTATCCTTGCCGACAATTCCCTGGCAATTTACAGTACACCAGTGTAAAAGGAGGAGACCTTGCATTGCAAAGAAACCTGACTAGATAACCAGAACTTCATCTACTGAGTGCCCTTTCCTCGCACTGTTGCACACATCCTAGCGACCACCAGGTCCTCTGCCCCCCAAAGCCATTTGGGAACTATATTTTGACCCTGACATTGAATCCAGAGTTATTTGGAAAGCGAAGTCAGTGCAGACTTTGGCTTCTGAATAACCCATTTAATGAGGAGGGCATTTCAGTAGCACTGTGTGAATGCACACCACCAGCCCCATTAGGCTGCAATAGCAGCCTAAGGGGTTTTATTTTAGGGGCAGCCTAAAACCACTCTGCCTGAACTGTGGGTTTTTTTCTGCTCCCCAAAAGGGACTCCCTTCCTGTGTATAAGACAGAAATTAAATTGTTGGGCAGGTTTTCCCTGCAAGGTCCTGGAACCCTAGGTTGCCCCAAGTCTAGCAGTTGTTTTAGGGCATGAGAAGAGAAATATATAATTAGGAATTTGAGAAAGATCTGAGGACTTTGAAGATAACATCCCAAAGTAAAGAGGACCTAAAGAAAGAGTTTAGATTTTTTTCTTTTATGTCATGGCTGCATTGATTTCCTGCTAAACAATTTCTCAAATATTAAAAAAAAAAAAGTTGGACTGACAGTGGTAGGTTAAATAAAGGCATATTTTTGTTATCTGCATATAAGTGAAGGTAATTTAAAATATAACAAAAAACAAGTAGTGTAAAGGAAAATACTCCAAGGATCAATATGGTCTTCAAAAGATTGTGATGTTTTTAACAACTTGTTAATTGCTGGTACATCAGTAAGTGCCAAACCCAAGTCATTGTTTCAAATTATATTCCAAAGCAAAACACATAGAAGTTGCCAACGTCTGTTAAGCAGCACAAGTAAAACAGACTCCACATTCTTGTGAGTGATTTTTGAATTATTGTAATTCTTACGACTCTCACAGTTTGTTTTGACTCTCAAATGAATCTCTACTTTCATCTTTACCACTGCCATTTTCAGGCTTGAATATTTGGATCTCAGCATTCTTCCTATGAGATGCTTAAATAACTAGAAACTGGAAAAAAAAGTTAAAATATTGGGGTTTAGCCTTTAATCTAGACAGTTTTGTCAAGAGAAATACTATTAAATTACCATAGCTGTTCTTCAGGCAAAACTCTTAAGCCATCTATTCCCATGTTCCTTTAGGGTGAAACCACTCTCAAATAGCTGTACCTATTTCTTTTGCTTCTTTCTTTATGACCAGTTGATTGGAAAAGGCAGAAGAAATATTAAGTGTGATTAGTTTATTTTAAAGCATATTGCTAAGCCAGCATCTCTTTCCAGAATAGCATATTTCTGCTGACAGCCGTTTTACACAAGATCTTCAGCCAGTTCTCCATGAAGAGTTTCCAGCATCCTATAAGAATAATTTATTTTTCCTAGGAAGTCTTCCTAGAGTTGTTAATTTATGTAGAATGAAGAAAGTAATTTCAAAACAGATATTAAATGGGCAATTGCTCTTTCCTTCCTGAGGTTGCCATGGGTTTGTCCTCCTGATGGAGAGTGTCACCTTGCAGCTGAGGACTTCCAGGGACAGGGGTTTCTCTGGTGCTATGCACAAAGCTCTTCAGCTACAAGTGGAAGGGAAGATAGAGCTTTTGCAGCTACTTCAGGATTTCTACTTGGATGCCTAGTAACAAAACACTGAAGTGAAAATAATTAGAAATATTTGGAATTTAATGTCAAAGTTTCTCAATTGAGGCATTTCAAATATGTCCATTGAAAACATCCTTCTATCTCCTACTGTTACTGTTCAGTATTTCTGTTCAAATGATGTATTAGTTGGTGTTGAAATATCACTTCTAATAGTTCATAGCATCCTTTATAAATCATTTGTTTTCTGTAGAAATTCATATTGCTTTGTTAACTTTGAGATTATTTATTGAAAATTTTGTCTTTTTAGAAAAATATTTTAAAACTGTGGCTCTTGTTTTGAATCATGCTTGAAACTTAATCCAAATTTTTATGAAGAGAGACAAAACTTATGTCCACAAACGCTTTAAATATGTTAAGGATCGCCATCTTACTCTGATATTTCTTTGATTCAGAACATTGGCAATGCTAGGAAAACTAACTTTTTGGGAGAAAGACTCAAGGGTATTCTGTTTACATCCTTCAGATTGCTTTTGCAAGGCTCTTTGAAGAATGAGGCATGGAATGAGCAGTTTTCTTCTCTGTCCTTCATGACGCTGGTTGATATCCATAAGGCTTCCTGGAGCTGTGCTTCCTCTTGGCAGCAAATCTGAGATTCAGTGTACTTGGTTGTTTTCTTCTATCTTCTTGGTTGTTTTTGGTTTTGTTTGGGGGGTTTTTGTTTGTCTGTTTGGTTGGTTGTGGGGGTTTTTTTGTTTGTTTTTGTTTGTTTGTTTGTTTTTGATTGTTTGTTTTTTTACTGGAATGTTTAAGCTAAAAAATGTATCAAACTTCTGTGGTAAAATTTAGGCATGAGAATCCAATTCAATAACTTAATTTCTACTTAAAATTGCTTTATCCATTGAGCATGTCACAATGAGTTTGGTTCCATGTCTGAGGGCAGGTGGGAAGTCGAAGTTGTGGGGGCTGAATTATCCTAATTTTCTACAGTTCTCGACTTTGGTAGGAATCATAGAAATTTAGCACCCCTGATTAACAGGTAATTTATTTAGGTGTTTAATTTTAGGCACCCATATAGGCTGAATTTTGAGTTGTTTTTCTTTCTTGAGTTTGGATCTAAGTGAGGAGAGGGTAGCAATGTATATCTTGTAAGATGTAAAAGCATGGAGGGAGAGAACTGGTTTGAGGCTGCATATCAGGATATGCCTAGAAGGAACGGTATTAAAGCTAAGCAGAGGAAAATGTGTGCCCCATGTGAGAAGAAAAGGCTTGCAAACAAGATACATTTGTCTATAAGAGTGTTTTCCAAGACAACTGAAGACAATGTTAACATGTGTGGACATTGAAAAGTAATCTCGGAAAAAAAAAAAAAAAGAGGCATTTGCTGGACTAGAATAGATAGAAATGGTTTTAATCTCTGATATTCTGTCTGAATATTTGGTGTGAAACACGGTGATTTTGCTTGAAAATACATGGGGCAGCCAAAAGCTTGTAGTCACTTGTGCCTTGCTGAGAGTCAGCTTCCATAAAACTAAGTTCCTTTAAAGAAGGTGCCATGCTGTCAGCACATCTGTCTCGAGAAAGGGAAGGAAGCACTGAAGGTGGAGAATTGCCATTCATTAATTGCATCATATTGAGCTTCCAGGCAGACTTGAGACGGCCAAAAGGTGGAGATTTTTAGGTTCCTCCCCCTACTTTTCTATCTCCTCCCCTCTTCCCAAAAGAAATGTTTTGTCAAAACCTCCTTGTGGCAGAGCAAGGGTTTGAAAAGAAAAGTCAGGAACAAAGCAGGAAATTTGGAGACTTGGTTAATTCCAATCCTTTCTTTTTTGGAAGGAAGACTTGTAATGTGTACACTCTATCAAGTTACACTTCTTTTTCACTGTTACTCAGAGTGAAAATCCAAAGAAAAGTTAAATATTATAAGCAATAATAAAATAGGGTCACAAGTCATTACCCAGCCTTGTAAATACAAGAGTCTTCAGTTTCTAGTCATTGTTCTAAGAAGAAAAATTGTAAGAGCTGGGGACATATTCATACTTTGTTCAGTTTTATTCTTGTGTGGATTACTCATGGAAAAATTTCCTGTGCTTTCAACAGAAGTATTTCTGAGGTAAAATCTGTAGAAACTAGCTGATACTTAAGAACTTTTTTAGCATTAGGAGTTCATTAATAAAATGAGTTTGTGGGTTTTGCAATTTCTTTATCAGAAATGTATATTTCACTCATTAGCTTAATATTGTGCCAGTGTTGCACACTGTAATCTTGTATTTCTAGATGTAAAATGGGGTGAAGACTTTTCAGTGAATCACAGCAGTTGCTTTTGAATGGAAATATATTTACTACAAGTGTAGACAACTTAATGTGTGAGACAAGACATCTGCCAAGGATAAAGTCCTGAATTAAATCCTATTTTTATCAAAGCTGTCAATGTGTTAAGGCTTGAAGTGTTTTCTTCCTAAAGAAAGGTGCCTTGAAGTTATTTTTCTGCTTCTTAGATTGACCCTGTCCTTGACATCTGGACAGACAGAACAGGAAATTAATTCTTGGGGATACATGGCATCTGCCACGAGATTCTTGAAATGAAATGTACCTGAAATTACGGACTTGGACAATATTGAAATCTTCCTTCTGGTTTCTTTAAAAAAAATGTTTGCCAAGCTAGTGTTAAATGCAAATAACAAGCTGTCTAAGGATAGAATTGGAGAAGGCTTCAATTAATGGTGTTTTTTACTGATCTAAAACAATGGATATAACATGATTGAGATTGGTTTTAATTTAATTGTTTTAATTCAGCTTGTTTGAAAAAAAAAAAGCTGAAGACAGCAAATAAATGTTTGCAATGTGTCTGCAAGTTTATTAATGTACTACATCAGCATGGATGTAAGTAGAAATTGCATGAAAAGAGAAATTCATGTTTCTGCAGTGTTCCTAATTCCATAGGCATTCCTGGTACTGCCTCCTATGGCACAGACAGTGGTGGTTTTACATGTCGTGGTCCCCACACATTTGTTATTTGCTCCTCATTCGTCATCTCTGTTGTACCTGCATGTGGCACCTACAGCATAGGTTGCTAGATGAAAAGGTGGGGCTTGCATGGTTCCTTTCTGCTCTATGGACTAGTTTGGAAGTTTATTTGTTTGTTTAGCGGGGAGAGGTGTTGTTTGGGGTTTTTTTGGTAAATTTAATGTGCAAAATGAACCAATGTCTGCAGCATCCTGGAACTAAATGTACTAAGAATATCATTGCACCAAAAACATCCAGCAGGAAAAATGCAACCCTGTTAGAAGATCAAACCGAATTTGCATTACCAGACATCAAAGGTCGTGAATTTCTGGTTTGACATGGAACTGCTTTTCTTTATGCATTGTTAACCTCTTGGATGCTTACTTGCATTACACATGGTTCTAGAGAAAATAAGGCTGGGATATTAGCAATGAAAATTTCTGTGTCATATTTTCACTCTGAAGGTTGCTAAAACGAGATCCTGAAGACTTGCCCAAAGTGAGACAGTGAGTCAGTAGAGCTTAGAATCAGCTCTTCTGGATTAAAACTCTTGTGCTGTACATTACATCAACCATCTTCCCATATCTAAACCTATTAGGTGGCATAAGGCCAAAAGAAGTGGCCAAGACCAAATTAACCTTGGCTGAATTCAAACCAGGAAACCGTAAGAAACATTTGTGTTTGTCAGAGCTTGATGGGTATGTTTAATGCAAAAAGGCTGAAGTTAGCAAAACATTCTAGACTCCTCATGAAGCCACAAGCAGAGAACCACAAGCATGGCTGTAGGTCCCAGGAGGTGCTCTCCAGGTCTGAGCCCTGTGTGACAGGCAGAAGCTGGCATTAGTTTTGCCCATTGTCTCCCTGGGAAGAACAACAGGATCTTCTTTGAGGAGCTCTGGTGTCAAAAGTTTCTCATTTCTCTGCAATTACCACTTTCCAATGAATGTGCCTCACTTATTTGTTCCTTGACCAGCTTTAAATTTGATTTAACTTGTCGTTGGTGTAACAGTCCTGTTCTTCTGCTCTGTGTGGTCCTTCTCCCAGGTATTTTCCTCTGAACAGACCTGTACAGCATGGTGTGCAATATAAATGCTGCATGCATAATGGGAAAAAGATTTACAGGAAAATATGGTGGTGACTTGATCGGGTTGGGAATATTTCACTTTCTTAAAAGTAACAATATGAAAGTAGTTAGATGTGTAGAAGACCTTGTTGGTGAGGTGAGTGTGGGTAACATGAAGATTTCGATGTGGGGAACAGAGGTACATGGCATATAGCTTGGAAGAAATAAATTTATTGTGTTCAGAGCACTATATGGAAGAGTCCAGTGAAGGGACCTAGAAAGCTGATGTAAGACTGTGTTGCTTTGTGAGTTCAAATAATAGACTGAGTTAAATTTCTGTCCTTTCCTCTGAATCTGCTGCACCAACATGATGAAAGCAGCAGCAGGTTATACAAAACTGCTGGTGTCAGTCAGTGGATGTTATCTCAAATGAGATAAAGAAAACAGTTTTCAATCTGAGAGCTTCCTTCTGATGAGAGGCAGAGAATTTGTTTTCAGCAACCCCTCATTGCTGAAGCTGTCCAAATCCTTTTATTTTGTATGGATGAGGGAGTTACCAAGAGCAAGAAATTAGGAAATAATCTTGGCAGTAAAGAGTTCAGGAGGAGCTGTAAGCTTTGAGGTCACATTCAAGGCAATTACTAATTCCAAAACACAAGATAATCTAGATTTAGACACAAATTGACAGATTAATTATAAAAATGTTATCCTTATTTATAAAATATAAAATAGTGCTCATTAACACTGTGTATTTGCCTTTCCAGAGGACTAGTGAGGAGAAGGAAGAAAAGCACTTAACAGTAAAGGAGGGGGAAAAAAACCTCACAAAACAACAGAAAAGAGATTGATTTGGTTTTAAAAATTCTGCAGTTACAGTTTAAGATTTATATCTCTTTATGTAGCAGTGTTAACATTGTCTAGCAGTGAAGCATCCAGTTTGTCTTAAGCCTTACAGTAATCTTCATGAAATGTTCAAAGTAGAGGAAAAATGATAGATTTACAAATTCCTTAAATCTTTTATTGATATTAAAAGAATTGTGAAAGAAAGTTTGATTCTTAGCACTGCATACTTTTATAAAGAAAGGCATATGCTTAGGGTAAAGATGAGTATTTCCAGTAAAAGTCTGTTTGGTCATTAATGTCAGCACATCTGAGGACTTTTGTACTTAAGACCTGAACACTAGCTTTTTAACCTCCTCTAACATATCTCAGCAAGGAAAGTTGAGTTTACATTAGTGCCCTTGGGGAACTGTATGGATTAAAGTATAAGAAAAGGTGTTGTTTATGGTAGGGTCTCCCAAGAGGATTCCTGCTAGGAAATCTATGACAGCACTAGTACTTTCTGTCATCAGATTTCTATGGTCCCTGTTTGAAGCAGAATGTGTCCTCAGTGTGGGGTTGGGTGGTTATTTTGTTTGTTTTGTTGTTTTAGTTTTTGCTTGGTAGGAGTTTTTATAATATATTCTTTAGGCTAGGATAATGCAGTAAACAGTATCTATTACTCTCCTAATTCTCTTTGCCTCCCCTATAGTCCCTGTTGTGCCTGTCCCTCTTTGCACCTTTAAATGAAATGGCCTGTTAAGGGTGGTGAGTGGCTCTTATTTGTGTCATCTCCTTGCTCCCACTAGTTCACTCAGGAAAACATGGTTTAAATAGCCCTTTTCATCTAAACAATATTGCTAAGATATTGAAAAAGGTGTTCTGGCTCAAGATATTGTATTTCCATGTTTGCTGATTTCATCTATCTTTGAGCCAGACTCTCTCCTAAGGACGTTCATGGGAGCTTCAGTTTATTTTGTTGGTTTCCCCCAGTTGGTGCTGTCGAGTGCAGCAGGCGCCGAAGTCCCTGGAAGTTTGATCATTGACTTTCATGAGGGAGACCTCAGGATCTGAGCATTTGAGCTGGAGAGGGCACTTAGCAGTACTCAAGTAAAGATCTGACTAAGTCAACGGGAGTTTTGCCACCTTCCAAAAATGCAGGATGGCACTCTGCCTTTGCCTTGCCCTCCCAAATGCTAAAGGGGGAAAGCAAAACAAACCAAAACCAACATGCTGTGCTCTGCTCAGACTACTTGAAATAGAAAATGTTTCTCAAAAACGTGTTTGCATCAAAACCTGTAGAGAAAATCAGTCCTATTAAACACTAAAAGTGGAGATCCTGAAACACATTTCAGAGGCTTGGTACCCACATTAATATGGACAAAACTACTATATGTTTTAACAAGTTATCATATCATATTTAGGTATGTGTTACCTTGCTGGGGTTACAAAGTGGTGAGTTCTTATAAACAGCTTTTCCAACACAATCTTTAGGCTTTGTGTAAATCTTACATATAAGGAAAATGATACACCAGGTTAAATAAGATCCAGAACCTTCCTAGGAAAATGGCATTTACATGCACATCAATGCTTCAATTCTAGTATCAGTAGGACAGTCCTCCCCAGTGTCCAGGAAAAAGCAGCTGACAAGTAGAAATACACATCTTAGTTACGTATATATTACGATGAATGTGTTCATTTTTCTTAAGGGGGAAAACCGGGGAAAAACCCCCTAGGTGACGGGAAAGCAAGTGTTTGGTCTCCAGGGAATTAGAAGTGGGAAGTTTTGACCTTCAGAAGTGGGTTTCCTCCCCGGGCTCAGTGGGTGCTGGCGCTGCTGCCCGGGGTGGGGATGGGAAATGGCAGTGGGGGGGCAGCAGGCACGCGGATCCGGCACCAAGGGTGGTGTTGATCGCCTGTGTCCCCCCCGAACTGCAAGCTGAAAGATATTTAAACAAACAGCTCCAATACTTAAGCGCACTCCGACATTTTCGCACGGCATCCTCAGGCGGTTAAAGCTGCAGAGGAGCAGCTGGTACCCTGGGACCGCAGGGACGGGCTGGTTCCCGCTGGGAAGGTGTCTGGGGATTTGCGATGTCCCGGGAAATAAGGTAGGGAATGACGGACAGGCCTTCTGAACACGAAGTAACAGCTGGAGGCTACTAATCTTCCCATGCAAGAGGGAAAGTATTGCTATAAATCGGGAATCTTTATAGCTGTTCGGCTGGAGGAAGTTTTTTGGCTGTAAACTGTCATGCACTGCAGCTCCCGCTGAAAAGACTGTGGAAGTGGGGAGTCCTCTCTCCTGAGAACCAAAGTGCAATTAAGATCAGAAAGAGTGGGAAGGAAATAAAATAAAGACGACAGGAATCCAAGCTGAGGAAAAACTTTACGGTTTGGGTTTGTTGGTTCTTTTGGAGCGGTTGTTATGTTGGTTTTAGCTTTATGTCTTTTTTTTTTTCGTAATTCCAAAGATTATACATAAACTCCTGGAAACTTTTTGTGGTTTTTTTTTTTTTTTTTAAATGGTCATTTCAAAATTTAAAGCTGGAAAGACTTGTATTTTAAAGACCAGCTAAATTTGAGAGCATCCATTATTTGTCTGGGATGAGCAGCTCACTCATTTGCTAAGTATTAAGTAAAATGTGATATATATTAAATCAAGTTGAACTTCAACTCTCCTCTCTTTGCCTAAAAAGAGCGATCAGTGCAAAAGTATTAACCATATCTGTAAGTATCTGCTACCGAAGAGATTCCCATTTCTTGAGTGCATGTATATATATAAGAGGGACTGATCCTTCCTTGAAGCATCCATCTGGAAGAATTAAATGGTGTTTTAAAAGCTCACATCACCTAAATACAAATTTAGATAGTCTCTAACGATTTGATCTATACATTTTCAGAACGGTTCATATTCCACCGAAACCGCTCCGTCGCTTTCAATCCTGGATGTTCTGCTGCTTTCGGCTCTAAAACGCGTTCATTGTCAGGTGGCATCGAGCTGAGGAAAAGCTGAGGCAAGACAGGACCCATCATCACCACCCCCACCACCTCCACTGCTCTTGCCCCCCTCCTCCCGCCTCCCCGCGGACCGTACCCTAAAAGTGACGCGACTTCTGTAA
Source organism: Notiomystis cincta (assembly GCA_013398075.1). Taxonomy (NCBI): domain Eukaryota; kingdom Metazoa; phylum Chordata; class Aves; order Passeriformes; family Notiomystidae; genus Notiomystis; species Notiomystis cincta. The sequence goes on from VZRX01000835.1 coordinate 268,870, forward strand.
GGGGTGAAAAGTCCCTTCTCTCCCTGTCACCTGCACGGAGCGGGGACTGTCTGCGCGAGTCCTTCTTCGGGGTTAACCTCTCCTGGTACTCGGCTTTCTCAGCATTAAGATGTTTGAAACGTCGCCTTCAAAGCACAAACCCAAAGCTGGGGCTGCCGGCCACGCGGGGCCGGCGTGCCGCGATCACGCGGGCTTTGAGCGTTCGTGGGTTTTGTTAGGTCGCGTTTGCTTGTTTAGAGCGGAGCGCCTTCAGCGAAATAAACACCTGATAGCGAAAAGATCATCTCCAACTATGGCTAGCAGTGACCACACATCAACTTAGTAAACTTTGCCCTTAATTTATTTGCAAACGCTGCTTTCCCCTTCCGAAGAGGACAAAAAGCAGGCAGTAGGTGCTCAGGCAGTCAGGGCTTCAAGAAACTTTAAAGCAAGAATTAATCTGAAGGGATAGCATTTTTTCGCCTGTTTCTGCGCAGCGGTTGAAGAGAGGTGGCTCGAGGAATTCGGCTTGTCAGATTGAAGGGAGAAGAAACTCTGCGGAGTTGAGCAAGTTAATGATGTGCGAGCCCGACGGTGCTGTGTAATGAAAATACAGCCCTGAGCCGCAGCTACTAAACCAAAAAGGACTGAATCACCGTCTGCATCCCGCAAAAGCGACCTTCAGCGTGCCTTCCCTGGCAGCTCTGACTTCCAGCTCCTTCTGCTGCCAGGGAGCTTGACAGTGTACCCCGCGTACTTTTTTCTAAAACTTCAAAAATCCCGGCAGCGACGGTGCGCGGTGTTTGGAGAAGAGGAGATGCCTGTTTTAAAAACATCTCTGACTTTTATACCGCTCCGCTTCTTTTCCCCTCTCCTTTGCTCCCGTTTAAAGAACTTGTTATTGTTTAAAGAGACCCCATTGAACTATTTCCTGCTCATTGTCACCTCTCTCCCCCTCGCCCTCTATCCAGGGATTCTCACGGAAAGGTAATAAACTTCCTCACACCACAGACCGTCGCAGCCCCGGAGAGTGCAAACTGTTACAACACCGGCCGGCGGGAGTGCTTCAGAGCAGCCCTCTTTTCCCTCGTCCCGTCCCTTATTTTTGTGTTAAATAACTCTAAAATAAATTCGTCCCGTTGCAAAGTTTCACCCACGAGGCTGAGCCTCCCCTCTTGCCCGCAGGAACTCGCGGGGGTTTCTCCTTCCTACACGAAACAAAGCCTTTAACTATCGATCTGTTTTTTCAGAAGTATGTTTTTATTCAGGCGGGATGGCGGGTGCCTAGCGATCTGATTTTTAGGTTTTTAGAAAACTGTTTAGGTGGGCTGGCTCGAAGCCGTTGCCCTCTGGCATCCCGGCTGCGAGGGCGCTGCCCGTGCCGATGCTACGAGGCAAACTCTGCCACTTTTCTCACGGAGGGGCTCATGGGCTCGCTAAAAGCCGGGGAGCCCGTGGCGGGGAGTGCCCGTGCCGTGCCAGGTTTGTGGTCAGCCGCTGTACAGTGCGGATTCCGCTCTTTGGCTGAATTTTCCCGCAAGGTTTGTCGCTGCCAGCCGCAGCTTTGCCCGCAGCAGAAGTTTCTGACAAGGCGGCCTGCAGGCGCGGGGGCAGGAGGCGTGCGGGGCGGGGTGCTCTTGTCAGCTTGCGGCCGCCTGGAGAAGAGGACTTCCCGCTTTTTCCCCTAAATATGAATCCGCGGCGGGAGTGCCTCCCGTCCAGGACTGCCCGCCTGGAAGTGGACCGGGAATCTCGCTGCGCCGGGAGGCGGGAGGGTGCCGCGCTGGCCGGTTGTGAGGCTGTTGCCGAGATGGGCCATTTCCTCCGCGGTTGCCGGAGCCCCAGCCTCGGCGGCTTTGATAGAGGTGCAAACATTTGGGGGCAGATTTACATAAAATAGCCGCGTTTAATCCCGCGGGCCGCAATTAACATCACAGGCTCCCGCGGGCTCCGTTCTGATATGGCCGCGGGCGGCCAATGGGCAGCGCCGCCCGCGCGGATCAAAGGCGCCGCCCGCCAATCAGCGGGGCCCCCCCGCCGGCGCGGTGATGTCACCGGGGGGGCGTTTATGGCGGGCTATAACAGCGGCCCGGCCCGCTGAGGGCGAGGGGAGGTGGCCCGGGCCCGGCTCGCTCCCGCCGCTGCCGTGCCAGGGAGCTGCCGGGTGGGCGCGGGGCCAGGATGAGCTCCCCCGGCGCGGAGGGCGCGGGCAAGCCCCCGCAGTACCGCGTGGACCACCTGCTGAGCGCCGTGGAGAGCGAGCTGCAGGCGGGCAGCGAGAAGGGCGACCCCACGGAGCGGGAGCTGCGCGTGGCGCTGGAGGACAGCGACCTGTGGCTGCGCTTCAAGGAGCTCACCAACGAGATGATCGTCACCAAGAACGGCAGGTAGGGAGGGAAGGAGGGAGGGAGGGNCGTGGCGGCCGACGGGCACCGCTGGAAGTACGTGAACGGGGAGTGGGTGCCGGGCGGGAAGCCGGAGCCGCAGGCTCCCAGCTGTGTCTACATCCACCCCGACTCGCCCAACTTCGGCGCCCACTGGATGAAGGCGCCCGTCTCCTTCAGCAAAGTCAAACTCACCAACAAGCTCAACGGCGGCGGGCAGGTAAACACCGGCGCCGCGACCTGTCGGTCAGCGCGGCGGGACCGGCCCGGCTCTGCTGGCTCGCTCTCTCCTTCGCGCTCGTTTTCATGCTTTCCTTACCAAACGTGCTGGGATGGGTCGCGCTACTCCCTGCCTCCCCCCCAGTTCATTCATCCAGGAGAGCTGTTTTTTTCGCCGAGTGCCTTGTCAAGTAACAGGGACGAGGATAACTAAGCAAAAAGTTGTGGTGTCTGTCCTCAGTGTGCATTTCCTTCTCTCACAACTTCAGTTTTAGGCTTTGTTTGTACCTATTGCCTTTTCTGCCTCTGATGGAAAGATGGATACTTTAAAACCTGAGTGCCCTCTGTGCCTGCCAGCATCTGCCACTACTCTGTCACTGCTCACCTGCTCTATTTGTTCACAGATCATGTTGAACTCCCTGCACAAGTACGAGCCACGGATTCACATAGTGCGAGTGGGTGGCCCGCAGCGGATGATCACCAGCCATTCCTTCCCAGAAACCCAGTTTATAGCTGTGACAGCCTACCAGAACGAGGAGGTATGCACAGCAGGGAGGAGAGGATGCCACTACCCAGAGGTTTCAAGTAGCAAAGCGTGCATGTTACAGAGCAAAATAGTGGCTCTCTTTTTGTGTTTTTCAGTTCTTCCTGTGCCTTTTTTGAAGCTAAATGTAAAAGGTGAAATTAACGTATATAAAAGCCCTATGAACGAATGATAGAACAAAATTCTGATCACTTTATCTGAGTATGTACTATTGAGACAAATATGTGCAGATTCATTAAAGAGGAGTAATTTTTTGAAGACTCTGGGGGTAAAAAACTATATCCAAAAAATACAATTGTCATTTTCAGCTACACATTGAAATGACTGAATGTGCCATTTTTGGAGCAGCCATTTTTCTGTTAGCCTAAATGCATGTCTATGTTTAACGAAGTTGTAATTATCAAGTTTTGTTTGATTTCTTGGATGTCCAATCTGCTCTGGCTTGAAGTGTGAAGATTTTTATAACTATTTAGTTCACTACCTTTCTTAGGTGTTTCCTTAGATGATCAATGAACTCGGGCAATTCAGTCTTTAAAAGTTTGGCAGAGAGAGTAACTCCTAGTGCTTTGATAGTACTTCAGACTTTAAGGAGCTGTTTAATTCATGCCTATCAGTTGCTATTATGGGCCTACTTTTATTTCTTCAAAGATCTGTAATTTTACCAACTTCAGTGGATAGTCCTGATTCAAATCCTATTATCAGTGTGATAATGAATGGTGATATGTGTGAATAAAGATATTTGTTGTTGTTTTTAGATCACAGCTTTAAAAATTAAATACAATCCGTTTGCAAAGGCATTTCTTGATGCAAAAGAAAGGTGAGAGCTCTTATTTTAATTCTAAAATGTGAATTTTTAAGATAGGTTTGTGAAGGCATAATCTTAACTCATACAACACGGTTTCTTTTATAGAAGTGATCACAAAGACATGATGGAGGAAGTGGGGGACAACCAGCAATCTGGGTATTCACAGTGTATGTTTCCTTTCATTGTGCATCATGAACATAACTTTGATTTCTTCCATCTATTCTCTGTTAAGTTAAGCAAAGCTTCGACAGCAGTGCTTGATGGCTGGCTTGTTAGCTCACAGGGACAGGAATGTTACCAGTCTCTGTGGTTGTGGTTCATGCATGTTTATGATTGTATAAACACTATAATCTCTGTGTGTGGTTAGGATTTATTGCATTCAAAACCATTTAATAGAATCTTGCAGAGTTGCCTTCATGTCCAAAAAGACATCTGCCTTTTTATACAAGGACAATAATATTCACATGGACGTGGAGACAGAAGTTTATTTAATAAAATCTGTTGAGACAGTATTTATATTTCAAGCACTCTAAGAAAATTATGGGCATTTGCTTAAGAAGTTCTTTCAGATGATTGAAAAGAATTAGTGTTCTAATGATTTCTGTTTTAACAGATGACTGACAACAAAATGACTTCAGCCTGTAAAGGATGGGGGAGTTGATTTGCAGTCGGAATTATTTTGTTTCAGAGAAAATACTTAATTTTTAAGAGGAGTGCTTAGCAGTCTGAGAAACTTCAGAGCTTAGCTGTGGATGGAAACCCCCAAAGAGCAATTTAAAACTGAACACTGTGCCAACAGTTATGGAGCACACACTACTTACATATGGGAGGGTTTAACAACTGCCATGTTTCCTTACTGTGGTTGTAATTAAGTGGTAATTTAAAAAACAAGTTAGCTTGACAGAAGACTTCTTCTAAGCTGTTTTCTAATTTTCCTTCATAAAGATTCAGATTTTTCAGCCACGTTGAAGCTCTGTTTCCTTCCCTGAGCGTGCATTTCTTCTGCGTTCAGTTACTTGTCTCTTGCTGTGACTCCGCACTGCGCACCCCTCTTACAGATTCCTCTTGCCCGCAGTAGGGAGCTGGCTCCTTCCCGGGAGCGGGGCGCTGTGCCCGCCTGCCAGCGCGCACACGCAGTTCGGAGCCGCGCTGCCGCTGTCCCCCGCGCACAGCTGCGACAGGTACTCGGCGCTGAGGAGCCACCGGCCCGCGCCCTACGCCAGCCCCTACGCGCACAGGAACAGCTCGCCAAGTAGGTCTGAGCGCGCAGCTCTCGGGAAGAGGGGGCTGACACGCGTGCCTGTCTGTAACTGAGGGTCTGATTCTGTTAGTTTCTGCCACCCGTGGCTGTGGTTAGTGCCTGGCGACGGGCATGCCGCCCCTGGATGGGCAGGGACAACATGGAGCTGAGTAAACCGTTGAGCTTTTAAAAGGTGTGCTCAGAAAGAGCCGGATGTCTTAAGACTTAAGTGTCTCAGGCACTAGGTACTTAAGGGTGAGAAGGGCATTTTTAACAGTGGTGTTTTGTCGGTTGGTTGTTTCTTTAAATTTTTTTTTCCTTTCTTCTGGCAAAGAAGAATGGTTAAAAGTTTTTGCTTTCAGGCTGTATAGATATTGAAGGTTCCCTTTAAAAATATTATTTTGAATTGTGAAGTAATGCCTGGGCTTCTAAATGCACCCCAACCAATCTTGTATTTAGATTTGTAGTTATTTTTGAAGTGGAAAACTAGCTTTCTGTGAACTTTTCTTGCATCTTGGAAATTTTGTGCAAGTTTTGTGCCTTAAAAATGAATAAAAGAACAAAACCCCTCCGTTGCTCTTTCTTGTTCCCTGCTCCTCAGCAAAGGAACCTCCTTCCCTTAGCTACCACAACAGCTTCTTTCTTGCTTTGGGCGTGGGATTGCCTTTACAGCTTCCTAGTGCCCCTGTTGTGTGAGCCAGCCCGTTTGGGTCACAAGCCGAGTAGTCTAAGCCACTGTCCAGTCACTCCTGATGGTGCCTGAGGCAGATTTCAAGGCCCGAGGTGGCATGCTCAGCTCAGAACTGGGATGTGGGATCCAGTGATAAGCTTGTTATCCAGCTTTGCCAGACTGTCACTGCCAGTGTAGGTGATGGAGATAAAGGTGTCCTGGAAGGTAGGAGGTGCCCGGGTGATGGGACAGCGTAAGTAAAGAGCCCTCCTTTTCCCATGGATTGAATAAGATAGCATGTGCTGAATTAGCAGCTGGTTTGCAGACAGCTTCTTGGCCATAGGCCCTTCACAGAAATGAGTTTTTGCAGTTATGAGTCGAGCAGAACAGCACATCAGGGCAATGCCAACAGAGACACCACTGGTTTCTGGCTTCATTTTTTTTTTCAGTGTGTGTGTAATTTTGGTTTTGGGGGTTTTTTGGTTTTTTTTCCGAGGCAATAGTTGGGAGGGATGGTTTAAACCTCTGCATTGCATTTATGTACAAGATTGCTATTTGGCTTGATTCTAGTGTTTGTAAGTGATTACGTGTTTTCTCAGCAGCCTATGCTGACAACTCCTCTGCCTGCCTCCCCATGCTGCAGTCCCATGACAACTGGTCTTCTCTAGGAGTTACTACACACACAGCGATGCTGCCCATGGGTCACAGCACTGGCACAGCTACCAGCTCCAGGTAGGAGTCCAACCTTCAGCAGCCCTCAAACCCCAAAACGTATATTGGTACTTTCTAGGAAGAGAAGGTTGAAAAAGGAGGTAAATAGTCACCAGCAGACCTTCTGGCCTTTTGTATGAACAATTAGCACTCTGTGAGGCACTGAGAAGGACTATCCACAAGGAAAACAGATTGAAGGAACAGAAATTTTTTTTTAATGTTTTGGTTTTGGAAATATAGATACTTGTGACAGCAATATTTGATAAAGTAAGGATTGCAAATTGCTTAGAAAAACATAGATGAGGATGCTGTCTTAAGTTTAATCTCTCTTATGCATAATGGTATTTAAAAAGTATATTTTCATCCCTTTCATTTTGGCTGGTCACAGCTTTCCCAGCCATCTCCATAAGCCCTTGTTCTGCTGCAAATGATGGAGCAGTGAACTGTCGTGTGGAGAAGGAGCACATGGTTGGGGCAGTAATCCTTTGCTTAAGCATTGCCACACTAACCAGCATAGCATGGGATTGTATGTGTGGTGAAAGTCTTTGATATTTTGTGATCATAAAAATGAATCCTTTCTCCTCACTGTACTTATCTTAATGAACCTTTGGGATCCTTTAGCAAAAATTTAGCTTGCAGTTAGTCCCTTAGAGCTAAACTTGAAAATTCAAAGAGATGCAGAAAATATTTGCATTAACTGCAGAGGAACAAGCTTTGGACATCTTTCTCAGCAATTCAGAGCTACTGTTCTGTTTGTGGAAAGCATTTTTGCATTTGACCCATGCACAGTGACACTTGGCTGTTAATCAGGCTATGTACCCAGTATGAATTAAGTGTATTACTGAATGTAAGTTTTAGTCCTGAACACAGATTATCTGAGTAAAGAGGTACTTCTAGCACTTCTTTCTCTGTCTGATCCCCAGGATTTAGGCAGTTGCAAAATTCCCTGAGTTTGAATTTCTGCACTGAGTAGTAAAGTAGATAAAACCAGTAGAACTAGAACTGTAGAACCTCAAGGAAGGCCTTTCTGCCACCTCCTTTGTCTAACCCCCTATCTGTTGGAAAATAGGGAAGTTCAGTTTATTTGTGGGGATGCCATGAACACAGATTCTGCCTGGGGATCCTTCCTGCCTCGCAGTGCCTGGGACCTGCCTAGAGAATTTCACTGTCTCCAGCAAATGGACCTGGCTTGGGGGCTGTGCTGTGAGCCGAGGAGCTGCCAGCAGGCACTGGAGGCACCAGTGACTTGTTTTATTGATGGCTTTCCCTCTTCCAGTCAGTACCCCAACCTGTGGTCCGTGAGTAACAGCACCATCACGCCGGTGTCGCAGCCGAGCGGGATGTCCAACGGCCTGAGCTCCCAGTTCCTGCGTGGCTCTCCGGGACACTACTCCGCTCTGCCCCACGCGGTCACGGCCGCCTCCTCCGCCTCGCCCCTGTACGACGGCGCGGCGCCCGCCGACCTGCCCGACAGCCAGTACGACGCCTCTGCACATGCCAGGCTGGCGTCCACCTGGACACCTGTCACCCCTCCCTCCATGTAAACCCAGGCCTCTTCCTCTAAGACACTTCTAGTTACTGAATTACTTTAGATGCTTAATCCTCAAGGAGGAGGAAGAGGAGACGTGAAGGAAACTGCAACCAAAAAGCATCTGCACTGCTCTGCATGGAGTATCCACATTATACCTCTCACAGTGAACGGTGCATCACTGACTTCATGTAGAGTTTACAAACCTGGTGAGTGTGCAATTCTGAGAGCAGATTCACTGCTTTTAATACTTTTTTTTTTAAAGTTTGATAGACCTAAGTTTTAAGATTTTTCAGTGTTCTGATATATTTGGACCTGAAATTTGGCATCGTTCTGGAGTAAGTTACTCTTAACTGTTTTTCAGTTAACTTTTTTAAATGGCAAACTTAGCTATAGTCATGAGAAGACTTTTATTAAGCATCTAGTTAGAAGCATTCTGAAATATGCACAAATGTAGCTGAGGAGTGAAGTTTTTGGAAAATCATGTGCACTAACACGTATTTGCTTCACAAATACGTTGTGTTCCTAACTGTATGCTTATTTCCTTGCTGCTGAATTAATGTCGAGACAATCTTCAAGAACTATGTTCTTCCTAGTGAAGACAGCATTAACGTTTGGTCTAAAAAGTTTTACCCCAAAGACTCCTTTTAGAGGTAATTTTTGCTGTTTGATCATGTAGGTTTCAAATACCTATCAGCTTAGCTAAATGTCTCATTTTTCAAATAGACAGTGTCTAATTAGGAGCTCTATCCAAAACCTTTTCGAACCATTGAAAATACATCACTTGACCTTTTGTTTTGGGTTTGGGTTGGTTTTTTTTTTTTTTGAATCTTTGGCTCAGGCCTTAAGAGAAAGGAACTCAACACCTGGGGAATCATTCTAATTTATTTTATTTCAATCTTGTACTCTGATCTGTATTTATTATTTGGTAAGTTACAACTTTATCTTCTACATGTTAAGATATGTAAATAATTTCTCAAACTACAGTGTACTCTTTTAAGACAATCATACGTGGGATGTGTCACTCCATGGCACATTGAACAGCATGGATGTAAGTAGTTAACTTACTGGAAGAGGGAAATCTGTAGCTGCCAAGGAGTTTTGCGCAAAAGTGCAGATATATAAAGGTTTAAAATACACTGACTGCTTGACTTTCTGGAAGGAATGGGTCTTGATAAAGTATTTCCTTCATTACTGATATGAAGTAATGTGATCCAAATTCCTAATGCAGGCTAACCCAAAACATTGGCTGAAAGTGTGCCCTTAGACATGTCTCTTTCTCCCACTGACTAGCAAATATATATTCTGAGGAAAGTGAGTTTTTGCATAAGCCATAATAAATAACTTGTATAATGAAGTGCCTAATATAGCAAAGCAAAATTCTGTATCAGGGAATTCCTTAAATAACTCATTGATGTGTGCTTATGTGCTGCAGTGGCAGCTTTAAGATGTAAAAGCAAATATTTGCCACCATTTTGGTCTGTTTGGTACCCTTTGGGCAGGTCCCTGCATCTAGAAAGCCTTTGGCAGGGCTTTTTCCCTACAGAAGGATCTGTGTGTGACCACAGGCAGCAGTCTCCCAGAGGTGCTCCAGCAGGAGACAGCACCAGAAGTGGATGGCTGCACAGCCACATCCTCTGTCAATATGTAAATACTGATCTAAGTGCTCCTATTTTATTGTGAAGGTAAATTGTGTAAATGATGTAAGTGCATTATTATTTAGACTATTTTGTAGAAATTAGCAGCGTATTTCATTGTGAGGTTTTTTACTTGTATTTTGGATGTATAATTTAAGTTAAAAAAAAAGTAAAGATTCTTAAGAAAAACTCCATGCTTGATGTTCAGTTTCTGGGGTAGTGGGAAAGGTGAAACAAATACACAATCAGCCATATTGAACCTACAGTAGCCTGACCTTCCATGCAGTGGGTTTCACAAATGATTCCTGCTGCACATCAGCTTCTATCTGTGGGCGAAAGTTCAAGGAGTTCTCATCTGCCTCTCTCTGCTTTCTCCCTTTGCCCCTCTCTGTTTTTCCCTCGTTTTGGTAAATCCTTGACTGACTGGTATTCAGAGATAATCACTGCATTTAGTGCTGGGTGAAAGCTCTTTTCCCACAGTGCCCAGTTTCGGGGCTAAACACTGGAGTTGGATGCAAGCCTGGTACCTGCTGTGTTATACCTCGATAAGCAGATTTTCAAGTGTGTTTCTGAATCCCTGTCCCCAGTAATAAATGCCAAGCTGCTGCCTGGTACTTGCAGCTACTTCAGGAGTCTGTTATCAGCTGATCAGCACTGCCCTGGCTCTGTGTGCAGCTGACTATGCACATGCCACTTCGAAGAGCTGGCATGGTGGGGAGGGAGCCGCCTTTATCCCTTGCCCCGAGCTGTGTCCTCAAAGAAGACATGCCAGGGGAAGATGATCAATCTGCTGTACAGTCATTTAGTTTGGAGTCCAACCGTTAACCCAGCACGGCAAGGTCCACCACTAAACCATGTCTCTAAGTGTCACATCTACACGGCTTTTAAATAGCCCCAGGGATGGGGACTCCACCCTCTCCCTGGGCAGTCTGCAGTGAAGGGGACCCAGAAAGCAGGAGAGAGGTGCTGGGCCTAGGGCTGCAAGCTCTCCTTGTGCATGGCCCTTGGAAGGCAGCCCCCTGTGCATCTGTCTTTACCCCACAGAAGCTTGTGTGGAGAGCAGCCCCCAGCTGCTGCCTAGCACAGGGCTCAGTGATTTCTCAGGTTCTTGCAGACCTTGTACTGCAGAAGTGATTGCATGTCCACGTGGACAAAAATAGTAGAGGCTACTTATTGTAAGAATGAGCTATATGGCTCTCTGAACTAACCTGCCTCGAGCTAGAGCCTTTGGGCTGTGGAGGAGTTCAGCCTTGCTTCATGCTGGTATCCGATGGACCTTACCTAGTTGGCTTTTTTTGGTACGGGATTTTTTTTCCCCTCCCATACTTTCAAATTAAAGAAACCAAAACCTTTCATTGAATGCAATTTGCAAACCACTTTAAAGCAGATGGAGCATTTCAATTACCTATGTACTCACACCTGAAAATGAACTTTGTGTGACCTGTGTGGAGAAGCTTTTCTCACCCGTGAGCTCGGGGCAGCTGTGCTGTGCTGTGCTCCTTCCTCAGCTGCAGGCTGGTGCAGACCTGGGGCTGCTGGTGGAGGCAAGGGCAAGGCAGCAATGTAGGCAGCATCTCCAAATGCTGAGGAAGGCTGGTATGAGATGGCTCACCTCAAACAGCTGCACTGTGAGTGTGGCTCTGCTGTTTTCCTGTACCAGCTCCACCATGACTCCTCACCACTCCTGACTGTGCTGCACACCAGATGAACACTGGGGCTACAGACTAATGTGAGGCTGGGAGAGGTTCAAATGCTCAGAACTCTTAGGAAACCTGTACTGTTTGCTATCTCAGTGTGTTTTATCTTTATTTTCCTCTGGGTAACAAATAATTGCTGGCTGTAAAAAAATCTTTGTAAAACCCTCGTCCTAGTTGTGCAGAAATGTCTTGCTCTGCCTCCAAAAGCCGTGTCAATACTCAGTTCCAACCAGTAGTAAAATGTGAGATTTGGTATTCCCATGCTTGTCTCCTGACTCTCCCCCATAGATGTCAATTAGATTTAGGAGTTCAGATACACATTAAGGCACTGCATCTCTCATGTAAATATAAATAAAATTAAAAGCAATAAAAATCAAAAGTAAAAAAAAAAAGGTTAAATCCCCCAAATATATTTGAAGACAGGTTATATAGAAGACAGAAGCAGAAACATTTATTTTTTTTTTAAACCACGCAGAGACTCATTCCAGAGGCTTACATCTGTGAGGAAAATAATTTCTTCTTTAGAGGTTCTGGCTTTAGCTGCTCCTGGATGTCTGTGCCTTTGGCAACTGAGGTGGTGCATGGTGCAGTTCCAGTATTTCTCATAATGTTTAATAGCATCTTGCAGACACAGTTATTTTTGACAATGTCAACAATTCTTTGAGAAGATAATTCAAACCCAGGTTCTCCTGCCGTACACAACACTGTGATATCAAGGGGTTTAAAGCCCAAGATTATATGGCTGACTACAGCAGTTGCTTTTGTAAATAGAGAAGGCACAGGGTTTGTCAGGAATCTCCTCCTGGAGCTACCAGTGCTCTACCATCCCCAGAATTTGTCCTTCTGTCCTTTGAGTTCATCTGCACTCCCTGCTCTCCTAAGCAGACACTGCTAGTTCTGTTCCTGTCTTTGTGCTGGCTCGTGTTTATCGTGTTTATTGTTGTTCAATTCTATCTACAGTGCCAATAGGGGCAGAGGAGGTGCTGAAGCCCATTCCCAGTGATAGCTTCCCAGAGGTGGATGTTGGCTGGTCAGTGTGGAGCAAACAGCAATCAGCTGGGGCTGCCCTGTATTGCATACCTCCTGTATGATCACACAGATCACTGCAATTCAAATTTCAAGCCAATCAAGGCTTCTCTTGTCCCTCACTCCTTTTTTTTTATGAATGGCACGGTTACCATAATATACTTCTGGTGCTGCACTCTTGACATGTCTCTGAGGCTTCTCTCCCAAGGCACCACCTGTGATGGTGCCACAGGTATGTGACCAGAGGACTCCTAGAGATGACTGTCTGTACCTGCTGGGCAAGCAGCTTGGAGCTTTTTCTTGCTTTTCCCTCTCCTTTCCCAGTCTTGCACCACTACAAAAGTAGGTTACTGTTTCTTGATGCTAGTAAACTCATTAATTGCTTCAGTAAATCCATCAATGCCAATAATTCCTCTGTGATATGCAATTACCAGACTTGTACCAGAGAATTGGAAGAGGTTTCCTGAATCTAGTTCCTTAATTGTAGAAAATCCCTTCACCAAGGCCTTTTGGGAGAGCACCAGGGTTTATCTTAAAAACAATGGATGAGATTCTGGGGAGGTTTTTATGTGTGCCTGTGTACCTGTGGCAAGTGGTGTTGCTTTTTTTGATTGGCAGAGTTTTGCAGCCCCCTTGCTTCTCATTGACTAGGAGATGCCTTTTAATTGCCAGCTGAAATTTATCTGTAATAGTCTTATGACTACCTGATCTTGAGCCAAAACCTATTCCCAGCTTAAATGATTCTTCTCCCTTGGTAGTCTTTAAGCTGATATGTATTGTTAGAAAGTAATTTCTCAGCCTCTCTTTTGATGGATTATAAAAATCCTCTCCTCTGGTAGTTTTCCTTCTCCTGCTGGCCCTCTGTCCATGTCCGGCTGGATGAAAAGGAGAGATGGAGTGTCTGTGGTACAAAGCATGATCTTGTAGAAGAGCCTATGCAATGGCATACTGCTTCCCTTTTTCCACTGGAATTAGCCATTTTGGTAACTTTGAAAAACATGTTTTCATTATCTAGAGTTACGTCAGTGATTGACTGGTCATGGTGATTTATGAGCTTCTTTAGCTGATAAACTCCCATCTTCTGTCATAAAGTATTATTAGTCTCTTGACTGTGACTTTGCCTTCGTCCCAGTCAGTTTATACCATTTCCATTGCTCCCCAGTTTTCTGGTTTGTCCTGTGAAATATCTCCCTTTTGCTCTGCCTTAATGACATCTCTTAACCTCACATCACCAGGAGATTTTTGTCCAGGATGATCTCTTCACTTCTGGACTAAGACATTAATGAAGTGCTAAAGCTCCCATTAGCTTTTCTGCCTTTGCCTCCTCCTTACATCACTTCCTCAATGAGAACAGAGGCAGGATAATGAATGCTTTTGGAAAATTAATTAATCAATTTCCATCATGCTTTAGTGGTACAGTGACCCTACTTCTCTCTCTCCTCTCTTTGTGCACGTGGACTGCATTCTGGTCCTCACTGTTGGCAGTCCTGGGGTCTGGTTTGCAGCACCTGGGTTCTCTGAATATTGTTCTGTGACTTCTCCTTGCAGTGTCATCCAAGGCCCACCTTATGTCGGTCAGTACAGGAACAGCTACACAGGCAACCTGGAATAAACCCACTTGCTGAACGGGGGAAAACCCAGAGAAGCCTGACAGGACACACAGAAAGGAAACCAGAGCATTGAGCAGCTCATGCACACCATCTGCCAGTTTGTTCATACTGGGGATCCCCGATCCAACACTAGTTATGCAGGGGCTGATGTGCAGGCTGGGGAGCTCGTGGTGCACTACAAAAGGCCTTGTGGCCCTGCAGAAGCTGGGCTGCCCTAGCCCACAGAGCTGGCACACAGGTGGTTCAGCCCCACCTCCCCACTGACTGGCCCCTGTGGGTTCTGAGGGGGAGCAGGTAGGTGATGCTAGTTTGGGTGGGCACACGTGGGGATTTTGGAGCAGGCAGAGCCAGCTGACTATGGGAGGTTGGTTCACCAGTGGGGAAGAGAGGGCATTGCAGACATACTTGGGATATGTGGGATAGTGGTGAGCCTGTCTTTTTTTGCTCAGAAACAGCTAGCCTGGAGCTTGCAGGTAAGGTGTGGAATGTTTCCTGGGCTGGGGTTATGCTGTGGGGCTGATGGCACTGGGAGAAATGAGCTGCTGTGGAGTGTTGAGGTTGTCTTCAGTATGTCCTGCTGGGGCAGAGCAGCTGCTTGGCTATGGTGCTGTGGTGGGATGGCCCAGAGAGCTGGAACTTTGGTCCTGGGAGCTGCCCTGTGGTGCAGCCTCCACAGCAGCAGCTTGATCCAGTGTGGTGCTGGTCACCACTGTACTTAATTAATGATTGTTTCTGCCGAGAGGTCTCCTTTAGCTGCTGCATGCTTTTCTTACTTCTGAGGTGGAAAAATGCTTAATCTTGTCCCTTTCCTGGGCACAGGGAGGCAGTGGTGATACTGGCTGCTGCTTGACCTGCCTGTGCTGGGGGGAAAGGGCATCCCCAGTGAAGGGGAGCTGGCTGCTAGCTGGAACCTCGAGACTCTGCCAGCCTTCAAAAATACAAACTTGTCTCAGTGTCAGAAAACCCTGCTGCCTCCTAGAAAAGGAGGTTCCTCTAAGAGAAGCTGAAATTGGCTGGTAGCTGATCTTGGCTTTATCTTGACTTCATGAATTTAATTTATTTTAAATTCAAGGTGGCTTCTGCCAGTTACCCTACACAATCATTGGCACAGTTGGCTTGTTGAGTTGGGTTCTGGGCACTGCACTAAATGTGTGAAACTGCATTCTTGATCCATCTTTCACCTTAATACAAAGCTTGTAGTGGTAATTGTGACACTTTAATAATTCTGAGAGCTTCCCACATGAAAGCTCTTGTTTCAATGCATTAGAAGTGGTGTCCTATGCTGTGTCCTGTGCCTGAATTACTGTCCAAAGGTGTATGGTCTGTGTGAGAAGTATTTATAATACTTGTAATCCAAGACAGCTATGTGTTTTGGCTGTCCCACTCTTACTGGATGGCTCATATAAGTTTCCATCATCTGTTCTTTGCCCAATTATAGGTTGACTGTGGTGGGCAGGAGAGGAAAGAGAAATTTCCACTCGCCCCAGCAGCAGATTTATGCCGTTCCCGTAGTTGATTTACATCTCTGCAAAATGAAATGCAGTCTTGCCGTTGCTGCCTGTGGAAACTTCTGCCTTCTTCCTGTTCTTTTAGTTTGGACACATGCAAACTCTCAAAAACAGCACAAAAAGTAGCTGTAGGCTGGATGTGCACTTTTCTTATGCCCTTGGCAGCCAGAGAATCTGTCACCTTTTGGTGGTGCTTCAGCTGCTGGCAGGATGCTTGTAGGGCAGGAGCTGGGGTTCTGTGCAGAAGAAGGGGGAAATCCAGCCTTGGGGTGAGGCGTAGGTGGAAGGGGAGCACCGAGTCAGGAAACTTGAGAAAATGAGTCCTGTCTCGCATTTATGGAAATTTTCTTATCTCTGACTGGATTATCTGTAGTGAGTGTAGTGATCTCTTCTACAGAGAGATCATAGAGGATTGCCATACTGTCACTGGGGTTTTCATGTAGATGATAACATGAAATTAATGGGAGTAAGTGTGATTGCCCTAAGATGGAATGACTTTTTTAGCACTCTAAAAATAACTAGCAATTGTATGCTAACTTGAATATAAGATTAGTGATACCTTCCATTCCAGGATGAATAAAAAGAGATGAACTGTGGCAATGGGACATGAATAGTTTCTCTTCTAAGTAGTTTGTTGGGTTTTCTTTACTTACAAGCACATTTTTCTATGTAGGTGAGGAATGGTACTCATCTTGAAAGCACTTGCTTCTGCAAACCACAGAGCTGTTGTTGGGGCATGCCAGGGAATTCTGCAAATACGATGACTGCTGAAAAATGGTAGCAATTAAACAGCTCTTGAAAAATTGCCTGTCAGTAGACTAAATTTGTGATTATAAACTGACCAGTGAGAGCAAACAAAGTGAACTTTTAATTTTGACTGGCCTTGATTACTGAATAAATGACGACATTCCCTCAGCCTGCTAATTTGTCAGTTTAAGGAATGCATTCCTTTGTTGAATTTCTGCTGTTAGGTAATCAATAAGGCAAATTTCATCTGCAGCTCTCAGAGAGCTCTACAAGCTGAGTTTCAGCAGACAGGTTCACCCCACAACATAGCTTTCTCTTTTTAATGTATAAATATGTACTATTGAAGTTTTGCTGATGACATGCACAAAGTCCATGTTTAGAAAGGCTGCCAGTATGTATAGCCTGTTTTGCTTTGATAGACTCGGTATCAGATGGTTGCTACTTATCCTTAGGTTTATTCCACCTCTGTGTCCTGTGATTGTGGTGGTCCCAATCAAGTTAAGGATTGAAATTTATCACTGAAATGTCCATTTTCATGCTGAAATTTGAATTTCTTAGTTGTGTCTTTTTTTCTGTACTATACTCTGTTGTTTGTTTGTTTGCCTTTTAAGAGAAGTTAAAAGGCTCTGACAGACACATTCTTCTCTGCTTTAGCTTTTCTTCTGTCCCTCTGGAATGAGTTCTGGTTACTGCTGTCAGGGAGATAGTCCCCATAAGCACACATATGTGTGCTGCCAGGCTCACCCTCCTGGCTCTACTTGAAACCTCATCCATGCTGCTTTCTGGTGCATTGATACAGGGAAGTGCTCTGGACAAAAATCAGGATTTGGAGAATGGACCTTGTGCAGGGACTTCCTTCTGTAGATTCTATCTATGTTTGGAAACACTTTGCTTTCCCCCCAGTCGCGTGATGGATTTCCATAGGGTTCAGTAGTGGTTCCATAGGTGTCACTGCTGGCACTTAGCAAGTATTTAGAGTTAGAAAAATTAAGCCAGCTGTGTGATTAGGCCTCAGAAGGGACACTTGCAGGAAGCCCATCCTTGTGCTGCCACACCCCAGAGGGGGGTCAGGATGCAGCCCCTACATGGCCTCTCCTGGCTCTGTGCTGCAGATGTGGCACATGTGCTCCTGCAGGCACAGGAGCTGGAGTCCTGCTGGTTGCCGGGCGTCTCAAGGTCCTGGAGTGACCACCAAAACCTCTATTTCTAGAATAATATCAAGCAGGCCTTGCAAATGAAGAACTCCTAGTTTCTGTTCTCAGACTCTGTTACAGCACATCAGGGCTACTTCAATAAGGAAAAAATCAGAAATATATGCTTTGGTATATTTTGGATAGTATAAAACACTCTTGACTGATATATAACTCTGCTGAAGCATCAGGCCTCCTCTTTGGGCCATTGCAAGCTTGAACATCTCCTTTTTGCCTGCCTAATCAAAAAATCAAAATTGTTTTGTTAGACCAAATGCTAAAAAAAAAAAAAAAAAGGAAAGGAAAAATAGAAATCCAACAAAGCTCTAGTTGTTTTGAGTGGATTTTTTATTTGCCTGTTCAGATCCATTTTCAGAATCTCGAACCAAGCAAGTACTTTATTACTTTCTTCTTTCCTTCTTTCCTTCTTTCCTTCCCCTTAGCCCCGTTCTGCTCTTCCCTTTCCCAGTCCCGTAGGATGCTTTCTAGGTTTTTGGTGAGGGAGGAGCGCCTCTCCAAAGCTGTGCCAGCCTCTCAGTGTGGACCAGTACCAGAGGAGAAGGCTTCACTGCTGGTCTGTTACCTCCCTCTTGTGGACAGACTTCTCTCTCGTTCCTACGAGCAGGGGGGGTTGCAGCAGGATGTGTGGTTTGGCACAGCTCAAACCTGTAAATTAATTGCTAGGCAAGCATGTTGTGTACTAATTACTAAAGCACACTGGGTTTCCCTTCTCTGAGGGTGTAACTTTGTAATGTGAACCAACCTCAAATCGGTCCTGTGAATAAATGTTGCTGCAAAAAAAATATGGTTACATTTGCATTTGACGAAGCAGACCTAAAATTTTTTAGACCTGCCTTTCACATTTTGGCTGTCACTTGCTCCTTTTCTTTATTGCTAATAATTGAATTTTAGCAAATAAAATACTACTGATCCTTAGAGTGCTGTGTAAATTTTGGCAATTTAGCAAGGAGAGAACTAGACTTAGTTTAAAAGTAAATAACTGAAAGGTGCAAGTGCAGTAATTTCAGATTTGCCTGTATTGTAGTCACTATTTTTCATACTGACTTATAAATTATCAACTCCAATAAATCCATCCCTTATTTGTACACTTGTTCTGCCTCTGAGGCAGCACTTCCAGGACTGCCTTGCTGAAAGTCTTGTCCTTTCTACCTTTGCTTTAATGCCATCTGTGGTTGATGTTCTTGACCATTTTAAATCTCTTTTGATTGGAGTTTTGAAGAGAAGAACAGAGCCAAGGACAAGTGATGGCATTTTGCTGGCTACTCAGCATGGTTTCATAAATGCAGCCAAGGATGGTCAGCTCTTGCCCTGGTAAACTGTTGAGATTTGTTTTCATATATTTCAATAAGTCTGTTAATGAACACATGCTTTTCCACTTTAGGTAATTTACTTTAAATCAAGTGCACTTAAAATGTGTCCTTTCTTTTTTGTATCTCTTGGGCTTCCTGGAATGCAAAAAGCCATGGGAGAGGAGACTGTGAAGCACTCCTTTGGGCTGGGACTCTCTGGTCTGGCATTGACCAGAAAGCAAGGGGTTTTCCTCTGGGGCTCTTCACTGCTGCCAAGAGGCTTTTCTAGTTTGGAAAGAAGCATCCTAGAAATTTTATATAAGAAAAATCATAATTAAAAATAATCAAAAAGCCTATAGGCATGGGGAGGGCATTGTGATGGATGAGAAGAGAGCAGTCCTGAGCAAACTCAGATCTTTGCACTGCTCTGGATGTTTTTTTGACTTAGAGCTAAGAATCCTTCTCTTGCAAAAGGCAAATACACTCTCATGGAGTGACATTACATTGAGACATGAAGCCAGGAGGCAGACATGAGTCATTGCAGTTACAATGTCCATGGCAGAGGACAGTTTTCTATCTTATTATCTGTCTCTGAGAGTGTATGAGGCTTCCTGCTGGCCCTGACAATGATGTTTGTGAGTGATACAGGAGTAAGGGGACTTATGCTCTGCTGTTGGCAAATACTCCATCCTGCACTTGACCCTCAAAGGCCCTTATCAATGTGCTTATTGTTCACTGCATATTTATGCGTGTTTTATCTCTTTTGGTAGAGGAAAATACACCAGTTTACACTCAGAGCCAACACTGTGTAAAAGTATATTCTGAAGCTAAGCTCACTGTGTTAAAATCTACAGATAGCTAACCAGCTAAGATCAGACACTCTTGTTAAAACACCTCTCTAATAAAGTAGAGCTTTGTGTTGGATCAGTGCACAGTTAGTTTAAAAGCTGTTTCTCTTGGAACCGGCTCAGGTTTTCCAAAGGAGCACCTTGACAGAGAGGTAAATCTTTTGGGGAGTCTGGAATCTGATTATGTAATCTAATGTTATCTTTGTTGTTGCTTTTATTTACTATTCACAGAAGGGATTGCTGCTTTACTGTAAAAACCTGCCATAGGTAGAAATTTGTGAGCTAGGGTAAACGAGAGATTATTTGAGCTAAAATGTGCTAGCAGCATTTGGTGGTCAGGCAATGAATGCACATGCAAAAAGCTGGATCAGTACAATTCCTTCCTTTTGTGACATCTCCTCTGAAACCAAAGCAGATACTGTCATGCACAGTGGTGCTTTCTGGTTCATGCTTCCACTGCAGCGTGCCTGGGGTGTTTCTCCAGCTTTCTGGGCATGAGGTGTTGCCAGCTCTCAAAGCTTCTTGGGAACAAGCCCTCAACCCTTAGCACTGGTTTTTAGATGGGAAGAGATTGGAACATGGATCAATGCTGTGTGAGACCCACAGTGGGCTCTGGCTTAGGGTCAAGTCCTTGGCAGCACACTGTCACATTGACCTTCTGGTAGGAGAAAAGGACATTGGGGATAAACTCCTGACTCCTGTCTAGGGAGTCAGGTTGCCTAGATACACTGACATCTGCCTGCTTAGGGGTATTCAGTGCTCCCCTGGGCTGGGTGGATGGTCTGTAGAGCTGAGCCACCCTCTCAGCCTCGCACACTGACCCCCAGATGCCCCTGGGCTGTGTGATCTAAGGTGGAGCAGCCTGAAGTTCAGCATAACCACCTTGCCAAAGCAAATATATGATGGTATTTCATGGTGTGAATATGCTCCATGCTGATGCAACCCAGTCAGGGTGGCTGATACTGCACTGGGGGGGTGTGAGTGGCAACCTGCCCGAGGAGCTGCTCTTTCCAACCTCTGCCGGGAGCCAGGCAAAATCAAGACTGTCTCAGACAACTTTGTACCTTGTTCTTGCTCCACTGCACAGGCTGTGAAGGATATGTGTTTTTTCAATTAACAAAGAAACTTCCTGTTCTCCGTGTAATGAGTACTATGGCTTTTGTTTTCCCTGCTTTGTCCCCCATGTCCTTCTAATGCTTCCTTGTACAGGTTCCATGTATTGCTGAGGGGGAGCTCTTAAACTCTATTCCAGGGAGGGGAGTTGTTCATGGAAATAGACAACTAAACCCTTTTTCCTGGAAAACCAGGCTGGGGTTTTGAAACAAAACCAATTTATTCAGCAATCCTTTTGTCATAATTCCCTGGCCAGGCTCTGCCTTCAGAGCTGAGGGAAGAGTGGCACAGGCCAGAGCAAGGCACATCAAGTTAAAATGTTTCTAAAAAGTGAGATTGTTTGTGTTCATAGTGAATGATCATATATTGTTCTCATCCTGCATGGTCTCTTTTAGGGACAAGAAGATATTTTTGTGAATAATAGCCTCTCCTGCAGCTTTGATTCACAATGTTCGAATTTCCTCCCCTGAGTTTCCTGGAGGAGCTGTTTCAGCCACAGATGCTTTGCATATGTGGGAAAAGCATGTGTTAGGAATGGAGCACCTTAGCTTTCAAAAACTTTATTGGCTTTCTATTGTCAGTGCTGCTTATGAATTTATTGTTTCTCATATGACAGAGAAGGTATAAAACTGAGAAAAAGATGAGTTTTCAAAAGCAATAAATCAGTTACTATAAGAAACATATATATTTAGCAGCAAGATCAAAGAATAAAAAACATCTCTCAAGCATGCTGCTCCCTTCTCTTCTCCATCGAGCCCTGAGGTTCTGGCCATCCAGCATGACCTTTCCCAAATATTAGTTCTTGCTTGCTAAGGAAAGGGCTCTGTGGAGCTTTACTGGCTGCCTGTCAGTATTGGTCAATATTATCCCAAAAGCTTTTGGACCAATTGCTCAGTTTGTTGCATGCGAGCAGGAAGTCAGAGACATCCCAAAGGTGTGGAAGAAACAGAGCCTTGAGGAACTTTCTCTCTGGAAAGATGACCTGGAGCAGGTCTCCTTGGCCAGAGGCTGCTGCATGCCTGCAGCAGCCCCCCCTCTGTCTGGCCCTGTGTGTGCAGACCAGGCACCTTAGGGTGTGTTGGAGCATGTAAGTGAGGGCACTGGTGTGATGGGAGGGTGTAGGGGCATGGGCTTGGGGGTCTGTCTGAAACTGGGCTGTCTTACTTCTGTGGGGCAGAGAGCAAGAAGGTAACTGTGCTGTGTGAAGTACCTCCACAGGAAGCCATGGAGGTGGCAAGCACAGAGAATGTGCAGTTCTAACTGTTGGAAAAAGGGCACAGACTTCACCAAAGTCCAAGTAAATAGGAAAATAAAAGATCAGAGAGCTAAGACTTGGATTTATTTTATTTTTTTAGCAAGAATGTTACTAAGGCAAGGTTGTCTCCTCCTTTCTTCTTCAAAGACTTCACATTGGGATGATGGATATTTAATCTTTAACAGTAACACTGTAATTGTCTTATACAACTTGAAGAAAATGCTGATCACCCACTTATCCATGAGTTTCAGGGGCTCCTGCAGCTCCTGAGACTATTTATCCCATCGCTTTATGTTGGGACTGTTAAAATTCTGCACTACCCCATAAGAGGACAATATAAGCTACTCTTTGAGTCTTTCCATAACATTAATATTTATCAATAGACACTAGGAAAGAGTCTCAGGGAGAGAAATTTCTTCTGGACAAATGTCTTCATTTTAAGCACTCATGAATGACTCCCAGTGTTGCTCTGCCTTGCTTCCTGCATGGTTCTGAAGCTTCTGCCTGTGACCTTTCCTAGACCCTTCAGTTAAGGGCATGGGGATGGATGCATAATACCTTTTCATTGTTTATATAGTACTTTCTTCTTGATGAGCCCTTGGAAGTTGTACAGCAATTCAATTTAAAAGTTACTGATACTTTTAAACTTCAGGTAAATTGCTCATGAAGACCAGACTGAGAGGATGGAAGCCAGAGTCAATAATGGGATGGGGCAGGAATTAACTGACAAATTAGCTTTTGTTTGCTTGTGTGGGGAATGATGTTTTGTCAAAATGGAGGTGTGGCTGAATGGCAGGAAATGGCCTGGGAGTGGAGTGGTGCTAGAAATGGGGATAGCTGCCTTGGGAGGATGCTCCTGCACTGGGAATGCCACAGCTCCTGACCACAGCGCAGCCAAGCCCCATTCCAAGGCTCTTCATTTAGACACAGCTGCTAAATTATGAATGGAAAAGCTCAAAATAAAATATTTCATGGGTAGTCTTTGCAGCAGTTTTACTTGGTTTGGATTCTTCCTACCATAGGGAACTGTTATATTCCAAAATAGAACAAAAATATAGGTTCACAAATAGTTTCCCAAACAAAAGAACAAGTATCCTGGCTGTTTAATGAAATGAGGCCTCTGTCTGAAGAAAATGCCAGAAAATAGTATGTGATAATAGTGGAAGAAATAAGTTATTTTAATTTTATTAATGCAGATGCCATATAAAACTTAATGAAAACTTCTTTGATTGGGCAATGAGGCCTGTATATCAGCAGTGTAAATCCCTCAGTAACCACACACATTATTCTGACAGCCAGTCCCTATAGCTGTTGATCTAGCCAAGTAAATATTGGATGCAGTATCCAGGTTGTCTCCATGCAGAAGCCATACATACGAATTGACAAGGACATGTGTTTAACAATACAATAGCCTGCACATTTCAGACTACTCCATAGCTGATTCTTTTGGATTGGGGTAAGAAGTCATTAAAGTAACTAAACACCCAGCTACAATGAGAGGTTCAACATAAAATTCAAGGTGTTCTGTATGTCACAAGGTACTACTGTCTTCTGTATGAGATTATGTCCATGCTTTTGCATAAGCACTGATTTTGATGTAAGCAACCTGAGATGCTGCAGAGGCTGCAGTAAAAGAAATGGAAATAAGAGTATGTGGACTAGCAACTCCAGTTCAACTGCTTTTAACTGAACCAGGTTCAAAGGACCTCCATGTGGTAATGGATCTCAGGATGTGCAAGGGTCATGCCTTTAGAGCAAGAATGGGGAAAATAAAATCTGTTTTCTTGCTTTCCTGATCAGATGTGAGTTTGCACTTGTTTAAGCAAATCCTCCAGGAAGCCAAAGCTGGACCTCAGCCAGCCTGTGCTTCCAAGGAATATAAGTTCATGACAATATTGAGAGAAAGGAAGCGGGAATTTGGGTATAGTAATAAAGTTGCTAGGTAGGTTTTTGAATATCTCTTAAAGTAAATGTTTTTTAACACCCATTATTCAATGTTGAAACAGAACTTTTTGCAAGACTATTGAGAGTTTTAAAAAAAACTGAGAATAAATTCACATGCAGCTTGCATTTCTGCTGTGATATGCATGTCTGTGACTTCATTCATGACCAAGTGATTATTCATCTTGACCTATTGCAAACTGTTTGTCAGCCAAGCAAATGCTGTGATAGTATCTTCAGAAATACTTTGGACTACTCACCTGAACAAAATATTTTGTTTGGTTTTTTTCTTAAGGATGAAGAAAAAGCTAATATTTTGGTAGTAATAGCAAAAAACTGGAAACAAGCATTGTTTTAATCCACAGTGAGGCAGTCATGGTTTACCAAGTGTGTCTTGTTTTAATCCATTTAACATATATACAGGGACAAAATGGAAATTTTGCAACATATACCACTATTCCGGGGGGAATTGTTTTGAAACTTTTTCTCAAGTGTAAGTTACATCTGTTTAGTAGTATTGAGTGTAGGTTTCTGTCCATTTTATTAGGGAAGTCTGTTGACCACATGTTTTCCTCTATTAATTGTGGGGAAATACTGATTGCGTACCATGTTAGTGAATTACTACTTACAGTAGGTTTTCATTTAAAAATATGGCTGAGTGGGAGCAGAAAGAAATGTTTCACTGAAGGGCTGAGTACTGCAGAGCTCTGCTTTCTGGGGATGTAGGGCTACAGAGTGTGTTGTTTCAAAGCAGATGTGTTGCTTTGAAGGTATGTAAAGGAGAAAGCTCTTAGCACAATTGCTGAAGAACAGTGGGCATGGAAATTGTGTGTGGTTTTCAGTATTCCACAGAACAGAACAAGTTTTTTAGGAAGAAGATGTAAGGATCTCTTATGGAGAGGGGACAGGCACAGTGTTTTTGCAGGTCAAATTTGATCTTTTAGCAGAGAGTCAATATCAGCATCTTACTTGAATAGAACTATTAATGGGGGAAGCTGCATGTGCCTCTCAGAAGAATGGGGAGAGAAGGAACTTTTATTTCATCTACAATCTCTGGCTAAGTAATAGCAAAGCATCCTGACTTAGCTACTTGCTGCAGTTTAATTTTGTCAGAAAACAGTGGTCTGTCACTTGCTGAAAACTCACAAAGCATCCTTTAGCACTGTGCCTTGTTCACATTAGGCTTTATTTCCTCATGCCAGCACATATTAAAACTTGCCTGGGTTTACTGCTGCAAAGAGACTCTTCTGTTATACAGCCCTGGCTCGAGTGTGAGTGTTAGGAGTGTTGATATCTGTCTTGCTTCACTCTCAGTTGCAGTTTAGAGCTGTGGTTGGCCTTTCTCCAGTAAATCAGCTATCCATATTTTAAGGGTGGACATTCAAATATGTGCAAGCTGGAAATAATTGTTGAAATGTTTTTTCAGTGAAAAAGAAATGAATACAGCATAAGGTTATATGCTTGCAAAAGAATTGCAGCATTCGAGAGGGCAGTTTCAAAACTACCAACCTGTACTACATATTAATATGAATAGCTTTAACTTGGTTGGGTATGAACTACGTCAGATTGTTTCCTTGTATTAAAATATACATGGCGTGAGATAGATGTATTTTCATGAGACCATATGTCTGATTGCTTGCTGCTTCCAAGTTGTAGTCTGTTTATGCTCCAGCACCTCACTGAGAAGTGTGCAGTTGCCCTCTGTGCCCATGTTGTGTTGCCTTCAAATAACTGTTTCTGGGCAAGCAAAATTTCCCTGGCACCATGCACAATATGGAGTTGAGGTCTTCTATTGCCAGCTTTTTGGAGGAGAGACCTGTTCCTTCTATTTATATCCAAGGCATCTGTTAACACAGTGTCTGCTAAATTACTGTGTTTTACAGGAGGACCTGGTTATTCTGATCTAGACCTGGGACCTTGTGGTGTTGTGCAAACAACATGAACTGGTCCCTGTACCGAGTGCTTGTAATCAAATATTAGAAAGACAGAGCAAGTTAGGAGGATATCCACTCACCAGTGTGATTATTTTATTGCTGGAATACAAGAAAAAATTCCTCAAAGCCAAATGATTCAATAGTATCTGGCATAAAGAAGCATGCTAAAGAATCTGCATTTCTCACTATAAAATTAGTTCTGTGATTCAAAGTACTACATGGCTGTGTCTTGTGAAACATATCCATTCTATTAATACCTCATTCTAATAAAGTAGAAAGCACTGAAAACTGTCAGAGGGTCAGATGGGCTGGATAGTTGTCATATGGTTTATTGGTATTTACTCACTTGACTCTGACATAGTATGCTGCTAATTGGCAGGCAGGCAAATGAATTGGCAATAACTCTTTCTGCAATGCTCTCGACAGCATGCAAGGGAATAGGAGGGGGAAGGAGAAGCTGTAATAATATCTTGCCTAAGGCGAAAATAACAGGACAGAAATCCCAGAAATCAGAGCTGAAAGAATAAAGGAAACTTCAGAGGAGGAAAAGCTATGTGTGCAGAAAGTTCCATTGCACTGAGAGCAGTTTGAGAGAAGGAATTTGAAACAACCTTCCCTGTTCTCCAACACACTGAGTTTTATAAATCTGGTGTGGGGATTTCTCATGGAAAGCAGTGAGGGGCCCTGTGCATGAAAAAAATGGCTTGAAGCCTGGAGCTATGACTAGTCCAAGTTAAAAACAATAAGGGTTTGTTTGATTTTTGAGTTTTATGTTATCCTCAGGGCTGTCGCAGACCCACGCCTGCTTTGTCTTTTTCTTACACTTGGATTAATGTGCAGCATGAAGAGTCCTCTAAGCTAACATGGTAGAATCCAACCAGGTTCTCTTTCATGCCTCCTAATTATGCTGCTTTTGGGTTTTGAGGGACATCCTTCAGTGATCACACTAAAATTTGATAGTACTGCAGGAATGCAGCCTTAGACTGAGGATACAAATTGCTACTTAAATTTGAAAACTGAGAACCAGCTGCATTTGATAGTTGTCTCAATGCATGTTTCTCAGTATCTTATCGAGATTTGGAGCATGGAGAGGCTTAACATGAATGCAGTTTGCGCCTAATGGGACACTCGGTCATTTCAGTGCTGAAGAGGTTTAATGGAACCCAGTCTTCTTTCTTGGAAAGAAAAGCAGAGAAAAACAAGTTCTGCTGGTGATACTGACTGCTTTAAGACAGAAAAGAGCATAAAGGAACTAGATACCTCACTGTGGGTAAAGAGATTAAAAAAACCCCAAACAAAACAAAAAAGCAAACAGAGAAATGCGAGATTTTCAGGGACTTTCTAGAAATATCAGTCAACAACCAGAAATACATATACATATATATATACATATATATATAACAGCACTGGATTCATGTGCTGAAGAAAATACATTTTAAAGAACAAGAGGGAGAGGGAAAATGGTGGTTCATACTAGCATCCTCAAATCATATTAAATGCTTAACTTGTGGTTCCAGCATTTGAATATGACTGCCAAAACCTTGTGATGTCTGTCCATTATGATAGTAGCCACTGCTCTTGTTCATTCCCCTTTATCTCAGAGAGGAAAAAAAAAAAGTAGCTATTTCATTAGTGAAATTTGATGTATTCTTTTGGGAAGCAGTAAGGAGAGGATGGAGGGTAGGATGGGGGGTGACTGCTGTATTTACTGCCTCAGACACTACTGCTTGCTTATTTCATGACTAACAGACTTCCAGAAGGGAAGCAGGGTTTAAGGAAAGAAATAACTTTTCACAGACATAAGAGGCCCCAGAAGATTATCCTGAGTTTCTTTAAATTTGATTAAACTCATGCCAGGATATTGCTTTCAGATACTCTGTTCAAGGGGAAAGAGGTTTAAAAAGTGTAAGGAATTTGGGTCACAAATTAACATCTTTTTTTCCCACTGTTCTCCTTCCTCTCTGGTTAATAAACTGTAGCATAATTTAGAGAACTCATCATGTACAAGAACTGCATAAATAGCCCATATTACAATCTGGTGACTCTTTCATGCAAAACACAATGTTTGCAATATTCTTTCTGCTTTATCTCAGTCGCCAGCTGTGTAACCTCTATGAGAGAGACTCTTATGAACATAACTCTACAGGTGATGTGCTCGTTTCCACTGCTGTTATTCCCTGATTTTTCCCACTATGAGCATCACTAAAATAGAAATCTACGTTATGTTGGCTTCCATTTTAAGTCTCAACAACATAAACACAAAGAAATCTATTTTATTGCAGTCTTCTAGTATCTATTTGTAAATAGGAAAATGCTTGTGATATGATACAAATTTACCCAATATATCTTTTTTTCGGGTATTTTATTCTCTCAGTACCTCTCCAGAGTAACTGCACAAGAATAGGCTAGGTGAGGCCAGCTGAGGTTAAAGTGGAGACTTGTGGCAGAGTGTTGTGGTTTGACTCTGGCCCAAATGCCAGACACCACAAGAGCCACTCGCTCATCCTACCCCATCACAGCTGGGCAGAGGAGGGAGAAGGGAAAACACTAACAGATGTTTCATGATGAGATAAGGACTGGGAGAAACACTTCAAGGGCAAAGCAGGCTCAACTTAAGTTGTAAAAGTGAATTTATTACTGACACAATCAGAGGAGGATAATGAGAAGTAAAATAAGCCATTCAAAGACCTTCTTCTCCCCAGCCCCTCCCTCCTTCCCACTGACAGCGCAGGCAGACGGGACAGGGGGTTTTGGCCAGTTCATCACTGAGATTTTCTCCAGCTGCTCAGGGAGAGGAGTCCATCCCCTGTGAGGCNATGTTCTCACCTCCTCCTCCTCTACCACCTGAAGTGCAAAAACCCCTGACTTGTTTTGGATTTCCTTCTTAAATCTGCCATCACAGAGGCGTTATCAACCTCTCTCACTGGCCCAGTCCTGGCCAGCAGCATGTCCCTCTCCAGAGCCATCAGCCACTGGCTCTGCTGGACATGGTGGAAGCTTCCAGCAGTGTCTCACAGCAGCCATCTTTGTGCCCCCCTGCTACCAGAAACCGGGCATGGGCAAACCAACACACAGAGCATAAATTAAGGTCAGGTCTCTCACAATAGAAGAAAATATATTTATTTTTCTAGATTTGAAAAAAAAAAAAAGTTTTGGGATTGCTTTTTCTCTTTAGAAGGAAGGATGTTTTCCATTAGGCAAAAGCATAAGGTGGNTTGGATTTCCTTCTTAAATCTGCCATCACAGAGGCGTTATCAACCTCTCTCACTGGCCCAGTCCTGGCCAGCAGCATGTCCCTCTCCAGAGCCATCAGCCACTGGCTCTGCTGGACATGGTGGAAGCTTCCAGCAGTGTCTCACAGCAGCCATCTTTGTGCCCCCCTGCTACCAGAAACCGGGCATGGGCAAACCAACACACAGAGCATAAATTAAGGTCAGGTCTCTCACAACAGAAGAAAATATATTTATTTTTCTAGATTTGAAAAAAAAAAAAAGTTTTGGGATTGCTTTTTCTCTTTAGAAGGAAGGATGTTTTCCATTAGGCAAAAGCATAAGGTGGTGTTAGTGTGGGAGGGAGTGTAAGAAAAGGAAGAAACAAAAAACATTTTTCACAATCTCTGGAAAGATTAAAAAAAAAGTCTTAATGCACTAGGGGGAAAAGTATGAAGAAAGCACACACAGCTGCTATCAAGAAAATTATGCAGGGCTGATCAGATGACAAAAATGTTGGAATATGCTTCAGGGACTATAACAGCATTGCTAAAGGAAGTCTGGTAGAAGTTCCATAAGTAAGCTGGAGATTTTGTTGATGAAAATCTCTTCTGGTAATACAGTTTTAGTTATAAAATAATGTTCAGGCTCTCCCTACTGCTGGATCCTTACCTGGGGAAGTTCTAACTGGAATTGAGGTGAGTTTCTAGCATAAAAGAAATGTTTGCATATTCTGGTGTACAGTTTTGATACCCAGTTATGGGCAGAATCTCTAGGTCCTGGGAATCTGGGACATTCAAGTCCTGTCATCCTGACATGGAGTCAAGGGCTTTGTCCTTTGCAGAAGAAGTCACTTCTACACACCCACTGAGCAGAGGGAAGGGCTATGGAAAGCACAGCTTACCTGTGCACTCCTGGCTGACTGTCACTCAGAAGTGTGAATGGCCCTTCAGAGCTGGGGCTGCAGTTAGCTGTGATGTGCAGGGCCTGACCACCCTGCTGCAGTGTCCCGGGAGGAAAGTGCATGTTTCTCAAGGGATAATGTATTTTCTGTGGTGTTGTTGTGCATAGCTTCCAATGTGCTTCTAATGCTCACCTCTCCAGTGCTGAGGCTTGTAGGAGGAATAGACGTGATTTATTTTATTAGGTGCAAGCTTTGGCTTGTTGAATTAACTTATCTAAAAGAAAATTCAGAAGTCAGGAGGCAGTGGGCACAAAGCAAAATTCAAAGTATTCCATTTAAACATAATACAAGCAGTTTTTATGTGAAGATGGTCAAGCAGTTGAACAGGTTGCCCAGACAGGCTGTATAGTCTTCATCTTTAGGATTATTCAAAACCAGACCTGATCAATTTGGTATAGCTGATCCTGCTTTGAGGTGGGGGTTGGACTAGATGATTTCCAGAAGTTACTTCCCAATGCAGCAGTTCTGTGGGTTTTTTTGGGAAGGTTGGATACAGCATAAGCACTTAGCATCTTAATCTTCTATTGAATAACTATGAATAGTGCTATTTCAACAGGCTAGTATGTGGAAAATTGGCCAATTTTCAAGTGACTGTATGTTGACATATATGTTAAGATATATGGTAACAGAAACATATCTGTGTCTTAAAGTTTCCCTTTCCAGTGACAGATTCTGCCAAGTCAGTTTACAGGAAATTGAGAAGTGCCATAAGTTCAAGATTCTTGGAGTAAGTATTTTGACACCAGAAGCAGGCTTTCAGTGCTGTTTAACCACCTGGATCAAAGACAGCAAAAACTAGACAGTCCACTTATTAGCTGCCTTGCTAGAGATGTGTAAAACTAAGGAAGTTCCTGTTTGGTCCAAAAGCTGTGCACGTAAAGTTGGACATGCAAAAACACACCAGTGTAGCCAAGAGTGGGGAACTGGGTCCCTTGTGTCAAGCTGGGGCCTTGACAAGTGTTTGTGACTGAGAACTGCTGAGATGTTGGCTCCTCTCGCTGTGCTCAGGGCTCACACAAAACATGCTGCCGCCCATGCTGTGCTCATTCACAATAGCAGAGAGGGAAGTGATGTTCACCTCTTGCAGAGGGACTTGGCATCTACTTGCAACCCCTCCCTAGGAAGTGATAGTTTTGGTTCAGCTATTTTGGCAGTCTATCTCTTTCCAGCCACATCCTTAATTAACAAACTGGGAAACTGTCCAGGCTGGACCTGGACTCTGGCCTAGTTTTGCTGCAAGGAAGAGATGAGATCAAATTATGGCCAAGTAAAGGCAGCCTAATGAACAATTGTACAGGTTTTGAGAACAGTAGGAAAGTGTTTTAGGTTTTGCCCATGAAATCATAGGCTAGAGTTTTGGTATCTTGAGGCAGAAAGAAGCGTTTGGTAGCAGTGAGAGAAGCTCATCTTTCTCTTCCATTCTCTTGCCTGGTGGCAAATGCAACCCATGTGGCATTGAGCTCTGCAGTTCCCACTCATTGTCACAGCAATCACCTGTTTATCACTTTGTTACAACAAACAGATGTCAGGCTGATGTTTCTGCTGCAAACATAGGTGAAGAAATACTTAAGACTGTGTTGTAATAGCAGTGACCAGTGATCCCATAGCCATATGAAGGCTCAGGGAGGCAGTCTCACTATACTGAACTATTCTGCTGGCTAGGTTGGCTGTAGTTTTGGTCTGACATTGACTTTCAGCTAGTTTTTGGTGGTTTATCTGTCCAGAGCAATAGGAGCTGCATGTTCTTCATATAGATTATTAATATCAAAGTATGGATTTTGTTTATTAGACTTAGTAAACTGTTCTCAGCCTTCTGCACTGTTTGAAAGACACCTACCTGATGAGTGCCTGATGCAGAACTGAGGTTTCCAGGCAGGGTTGCAATCGTGTCAGTTCTGGTTTTGAGCAGAATACTGGATGAGAATGTTGAAGGGGTTTATCCTTCACTGCTTTCCCACAGTGCAATGATTAACAATAAAGCAGTTAATAATGCTGCAATGATAGTATCTTTGGTAGGTAGGTTGAATTCAGTATTTCTCTACCTCTTATGCCTCCTATAAATTGAAAATAAAAAACTTAGCCAACAGGCAAACATCTAAGAAATATTCTTAGATTCTTTTGCAATTGTTGACACTCTTGAAGGACGATTGGTAATGTTGTGTCCAGGCAGAGCTTAAGGCTTCTCCATTTACATGTGTGAAGCTGCCTGATTCAGGCTGGTCTGCAGTATCCCCCCTTGCTGCTTTTCAGGGCTGACTTGTAAGTACTGTACTGTAGTGACGTGTGTGTCAGGTAAGAGGAGGAGAGCAGCTATCTCTTTGAAGGCAAAAACGTGCCAGAGATTTAAAAGGAGACTGTATCTCTTACAAGGCAGCTTTGGTCTGATACCATTCATACCAAGCCTGATCTGTGGGTCATTCAGTAATATCAGAAAAGTCATGTCCTTACTTATGTAAGAATATAACTTTTAAAATTAGTACAGTTTGGACTTTATTTTCCTGTATGCATATGCATATGACAATTTTCTGAGGACCATTCTATGCTCAGTGGCAAGCTTAAATCTGGATGACAAGACATGGGCAGAAGAATTTTGATAGCCTTTTATCTAGCACTGTTTCTAGCATTGTTGACCAAGGTACTTTATAAAAATGAGTGACATCAACTTTTACAAAGATGGAAGCTGAGCATAAAAGTTACATGAAGGTCATATGCCAACACTGATGGATCAAGGAATGAAACTTGCATCACAATTTCTGGACCAAAGCTAGGAAATTTGGTGGTTACAACTCTGAATCTTCATTTAATTTGGGGTATGGGGAGGCTAAATTGTTGTAACAGGTGTTGTAACTCAGGTTTCTTGCCCATATGATAAAACAGATAATGAACTATAGAGGTTTTGTATCCAGTTATTCCTAATAAGGATAATTTCAAAAGAAATAACTGTTGGGGATGAGCAAATACTCATTTGCTTTAGGATATCTGGCAACATTTACCTCTTTTTGTTATGGCAGAGGGAATTTTTGATGCTCTAGAGGACTGGGTCTACCAGAATTAGCCATGAAGTCACATGGTTTTGAGAGAATAGCTTTTATTCTCTCAAGAAATGTGATAAATAATTCTCAGAAGGACTGAATTTTCAATTTTAAATTTGGGATTTTGTTTTTCTTTAGGAATATATTTAATCTAAAGCAATCAGGAAAAACAAACTTCTCAACATTAATAAAAGAAACATTATATATTAATTTCCAAACGAATTTATTTACATTTCACTTTATCAATAAATCCCAGACCTACTTATTTCCCCCCTATCTCTAACTTAGAGATTTGAATCACTAATTTATCAAAAAAGCTAATGGCCCCCATAGTGAATGCTGTAACACTTAAACCCTCTTGTGAATCAAAGCCAGACTTCTCAAAGCTCCAGCTGTGCTGAAGGCCTGGAAAATATTTTTCTTTGGCATCTAGCACCACTGGAGCCCCTTGCAGTAGAACTGCTCCAATTAATGTCCATCCTGGTGGATTTGGACTGCCTCCACCTGAAGCAGGGCAAAAGTGGGGACGTATTTTCTGTCTTTGTGGAGAAGATTGTTCTGATTCATACAAGTGTCATCCCCTCCACCTGCAACAGGCTCATTTCAGGAACAAATGCAACATCTCTGGCTGGCTTACACAGAGTAATCTTACTGGGCTTGCAGATTTACTTGGAGAACTGAGACTCTAGTCTGTTAAATGGAATAGTGCCCAATGTGGCTAGTAAAAGTAAGAACACTGTTAAAGTCATTATCAGAGAAAAAACACCAGCTAACTTCAAACAGGCTGACGGTTTTTTGAAACAGGGCCAAGCTTCTATAGATACTGAGAATCCTGCCAGTCACCACCAGCCTTTTATACATGTATATGTAAAAAGTTCCTTTTCAGCTTGAACTGCAAAAACAAGACATGTGAGCTCACTGTCTGTTTATCCATCCCAATTTCTTTCCCTCTCATAGCTTTTTTGCCCCACTGCTCAATTTCCACCAACTTTGAAAGAAGGCTTCCAGGATCATTAAACTCTCACTGATTTGGGGAACACCAGGAACTGAGTTGAGGAAGGAGCTGCTGCTATGGTTGCTCTGCCAGGAGAGGAGGGGCAGCCCAGGACCCTGTGTAGCAGTAGGCCAGTGGGCTTGGTGGTCACCCAGATGGTGACTGGATTCAGTGTGGGCTGCCTCTCACCCCAGGGGGTGCTGTGTGGATGCTGTAGGAAGCTGGCTGTTGCTGGGAAAGGTGGTGAAGTAAAGCCTCAGTGTTCCAGCAGGTTCAGTTGCTTTGCTAGCTGCTGCTTGCAGAACAACTTCTAGTGAGACCAGGTGTGGAGATGGACTGTTCAGTCATTTGTTGGGCCTGCTTTGCTGCTTCTGGCAAAGCAGGGCTGAACTAATTTCGCTGTTCAAGTAATTCTTATACTCTGAAATAACAAAACAATAGCAGCAAAAACAGTCTTGTTAACACTGAAGCCAGCAGCAAAACTCTGGCCTTCCTGTTGTGTTTGGTTTCACCAGAGGGCTGCTGCCTTATTCCTTTAGTATGATAGGCCTTTGAAATCATTATAAATATCAACCTTCCTGTGACAGGGATAACTGGATTTGTCTTTAAGGGGCTCTCTTTTCTGATGAAGAGGTGTGAGAAAGGAAGGTTTTGGGGGATGATGCATCAATCAAGGGAAGCTCTTTCTGGTGGAAGTCACAGGATCTTGTTTGGTTTGGCTCCTTCTTATTTATTTAATGTATAACAACTTGCTTAAAAGTGTCAGCTTCTGTCTGGTAAAAGTTACAGGCCATAGAGTTTCTCTTCAAAGACCTGCAACTTCACTCTGTCTCTGAGTTTTTTGATTGTGGCTACCAGATATTGCCACCAGAAATTCTCTGAAGAAAGACACTTTTCTGTTGAAGGTCCCCATCTGTGAAATAGGCCTTTGCTGGTCTAGCAATGGCTGTGCACTATCCAGGGCAGATGAGAGGATGAAAAGACAATGGATCTTGCCTGATGGTACTTACCTGACTCCTTATCAATCAAGGAGAATGTACTGAGATGATTCTGCTTTCCTTCAGTTTCTGGACACATATTTTAGTGGGTTTATATTTTCTATATATTTCAATATATACAAGCAGTCCTTTCTTCATTCTCTTGGAGCAGTAAAACAAGCCAAACAACATTCTTTTTCTTATTGAGATGTTAACATGACTTGCAGTCTTACTGTAAGTGGGGTGGAAAGACACGTGTTGAAGTGATTATGTGTAAAGAATCTTTTCCAGCATGTAATCCCTACACTCCTTTTAAAAACAAACACTAATTCATGTGTTCTCTTATGGAAAACATTGGTTAGGATTTAACAGGATTTTTGTGGAAAAAGTGACTGGAAATCTAAGAAGGAAACATTAAAGGAGCTAGATCCCGATGAACTAACATGAGAGAGAACAGAGATATCATGAAATGTTTAGTGAAGGATTTGTCCTCCTAACTAAAATGACTAAATACTTCACCCAGTCAGTCTCTACATGGGTTTGAAACAAACCACTTTGAACTGAAAATACAGACATATGCTTTGAAATGAAGGTATTTTCTTTGTCACTACCAAGCCTGCAGTTGTAGTACCACAGAAACAGTCTGCTGTAAATCAGTATTTCCATTCAGGGGGAACCCTTCTGCTTCACTACTTGCTTTTTCCTTTATTTTGCCTTGGCTCAGGCTCACCACATACTGCACCTCTGCACCAAGGTGTCATACCACAGCATTGGTCCTTCTTTTGGCAAGTACGTGGACATGACACCCAAAATATACTTGGGTGCCTTATCCTTTTCAACAGAAAATTAAAGACTGTAAAATGAAAAATATGAAAACTTCTATTTCTAAAATTAAAATTTTTCTCAACAGTAAGAGGATATTAATAAGACTGCTAGTATCTTGTAATGTATTTGGAGACATAATGTGATATTTTGTTATGTTTTTTTGGTTGTTTGTTTGGGTTTTTTAAGTCTTCAGTAGGTCAAAAAGTCTTTCTGAGGGTATGGGAGGACTGTGCCAGTACTGCTGCTGTGTCAAAGGTGAGGTTTGGAAAAAAATAAGATGTTCAAGAAGTAACATCCTGGCATTTAAATTTCCAGGCAGCTGTATGAGCTGCTGTTTCTTCCTACATCAGCAGTGTCTCATGGGAAATGGCTGGGACAAGCTGCTAGGTGTTTTTACGTCACAGTAGTGAATTTGCTCTTCCTGAAAAGCTGGAACCCATTTATTTTTAACAGTCCCACTTATTTCCCAAGGGTCAGCATGTTTTCACATATTGCATTTTAAAAATTTCTGAGGCAGAAATGGTGATTAGATCTGTCAGTCCTCTCACAATAGAAGATTTTGTTGCAGCACGCATCCTTGTCTCCTTTCAGGGTGTGAAGCCATATGGTTTTGAGAAAAGAAAAAAATAAGTGACATTTTTCACTTTTTGACATTCCCTCCATTTTGCTGTAATCATAACCCAGTTCTAGTGCCCTGTTGTTCAAGTTAATTCGGCAATAAAATTTAGACACTAGCATGTGCAAGGCGAGCACGTGGATAGGTTGTGCAGGCAGTCTACCTGAGTATTGTTTGAAGGGTTTGGGGCTTGTCATTAATCTCTTATGTGCTAATTGATTACTACTGCAATCAGTAGTCCTCCTTCTTCCCCCTGCAAGGGCCTGCTGGTTCTGCTGCTGCAGAAGAAAGGGTGTTGGTGCAGGCACAGCTGCTGTGGCATGTGAGGAAGGGTGCAGCTGGGGCATAGGCTCTGGAAGAAAAGAGGGTTAAAGTCACCTGAATGAATGTTCCTGTGGAACACAGGAAATGATCCAAGGGCATTAGAATGAAGTGGAACATAATATGCTAGGCTGCTCTCTTAAGTGACTGGATTCACAACTGGTTTGTGAGAAAATCTGAAGCTGCAGTTGTTGCAATATGCAACAAAACCACGAGGATCTTCCAGAAGACTGGAATTCTAGTTCCTAGCTAGCTGTAAGAGCAACTCTTCTGCTCTTTCTGTTCAGCATATTCTTGACATGTGAAGTGTGGGCTCTCACTCTAGAGATGTTTATCAGTGAGTATGCTGCTCTTCCAACATGCATGGATATTTTTGTGAAACTGTGAAAGCATGTGATAGTCACTGTTTCTCTGTCTACAATTGTGGGAATTAGAGCTTCAGGAAAGCACAGTGCTACCTAACACTGTTATGGGGTATCCATCTAACCCTGCTATGGAAGAAAAAACATTTAAACTAACAGGTAGCATATAATTTTGCTGGCTGTATTATCATTATCTTTCTTCTGAAAAATCTTCATTCCATCTAGGTGTAAAGACTTTCAAGGGGGCTTTAAAGACTTGAGTACAACAGTTACTACTGCCCACAGAAACAGCTTTTATAAATAAATCTTACTGGAATTGTTCCAAGTATTTTCCCATTTTAATTAATTGTTCTTAGTACTGTATTCAGGATATATTATCTTACTGTAGATATATTAGGACATTTGATGACTATTCCAGAAGTGCAAATACCAGGGATTCTAAAGATCTATTAGCTATTTAAAATCATTTGTGGTTAAAGTGAATTGAGAGATTAGTATTAGTAAAAGTGGGAAATGTTTATATATTTATGAGTTCCTCTACTGTAAATGTCAGGCTTTTGAAATGAGTTGTACTGCAACCCAAATAATGGGTTGCTTTTAATTTATTACTTCAGGTAAAGAGCTAACCAAAGTACTTCACTGCAGCAAGTAAGTTGAAGGGTTTTAGAATTTAATACCTACATCCTGGCTGAATATCTACAGGGAATTGATAAACCACCCAAAATTTCCTTTTTCAGAAGCAGTCAAGTATGAAGTAAAACCTGGGATGGATCATTTAGGCTTAGTCTTTGCTTTGATTGTTCTAAAAGCCTTTCTGGAGCAGACATTTCTTTATTGTGATTATTTTATTAAAAATAAACAGTGGTAAAAAACAGGGACGAATGCTTCTATTTTTATTTTTCAAGCTTCAGTAAAAGATCAAAATGAGTTATTTCAAAGACATTGGCATCTTCCATTACTGATAAGAACACGGAGAAGTTACATTGCTGATGTAAAATCCCAGCCCTGTGGCTCTTTTCCAGGAAAGTTAAGAATCCAAGGTAAATATCTCCTTGGAAGATACCATTGATTACAGATTTCCACAAACTGAAGCTAGCTCTGAACTGGTTTGGTAAAGCAATTTCTTAGTTAAAATGACTGAATAACTGCCATAACTTCCTTGTCCCAGATAAGGAAGAACACCTGCCTAATAACTACAGCTGGGAAAATATGAGATATATTTGTAACTCTGTCTTTGGGGTTTACTACTATCAAAACAGTAGATTTGTTCTTTGGATACTTAAGATGCTCAAAGGAGTATGAGTCTGATATGTGTGCGTCTGAATGCTATTTTTATACACAGCATGAAAAAAATTCCTAAATTTCACATCTTCAAGTGTCTTTTATGTGGAATCCCTCACTAGTAATGGCATTTTCAAAGCAATAAGAAAAGTATCCCACAGACACAAGCAGTGAGTCAAAGTCAAGGTGGTGGTAGAACATTATTCCAATATCCTCCTGTTGCTACTGTGGACATTGTCCCAATTACAGCAATGTGTGAGATGGAGTAAGCTTAAATAACCTTGATTGTTACAGTGCAGTCCAGCAGGTACAGGACAAAGGTACTGTGGATTCAGCCAGGTGCTGAAGATTCACTCTTGGCCCAATAGACTGCGAGGGACTTGTGTGCGGCAAGGTAGTGGGCCAGCTTTGATGCCCTAGGATAACTCGGCAGGGTAGATCTGAATTTACTAGTGTCGTGGGATGATCTTG
>VZRX01000836.1:0-13652 GCA_013398075.1 Notiomystis cincta
TAACAATAGATGTTTGCAGCCCAGGTCCTGGGTTTGTTCCCCCTTACACCCTCCAGAGCTGGGAAGTTTAGAACACCTGTCCACAGGAAATGCATTTGGCCAGCTTTTTCCATTTTGTCCAGGCAATAACAGCACCTTCCACATCCTCAGCTGGAGCTGGGTATTGCTGCTCTCTTTTACAACCAAGACAAGCCCAGTTCCTCCACATAAACCTGTGGGACTCACTCCAATTTATCTGCCAGGAGCAGCACAGGGGTGTGGGGCAGATCACCAGCCCTCCCTGTTTAATAGGACACTGTCAGGACCAAGAAGAACTAAGAAAAAGCCATGTATAGCTTTAAACTCAGCAGCATTTTAAAAAACCTGACAGTGCTTTTACGGTTTATAAATCCATTTTGTTTTATTTTCCTTCATCCTATTTGTGGCAGACTCGTGTACTGCTACTAAAAATTCTTTTCAACTCCAATGTTTTCCCTGTGCAGTATAATCTTGAGGAAAAAAAAAATCACTTTTCACATTACTGAAAAGACATCTAGTGAGTTTTATAGTCTCCAGCACCTGGGAAAAAAACATAACAATTGAGTGATATGACATTTTGGGGAGAACATGAAGGCAATCTCTAAATGAGATTTGAGCTCTTAGGCAGCTTTAGCACACTCTGATACTAATCTGGATCAGATCTTACTTCCAGGAGTGACGTGAATTCAAAGCCAGGGCCATTTTCCAATTAAAACAAGGTAACAGGCTGCTTTTTCCCAGTAACTGGGAGATATACCCAGGTCTTGACCCTCCAACATCAAGCTTTTCAAGTAGAAACCTCCATTTAGATCTGTTTTCTAACATATTTACTCCAAGTTTCAATTTTTCCCGTGGGCCCTGTAACCCCTCAGGCCCTGTCAGAAATGCTGTGTCCCAGCAGATCCCTGTCACTGTCTCAGCTGTGGCTGCTTTCCTGAGGTCTCTCCCGTAACCTCTGGAGTCCCCACGAGCCCCTGGCCAGGCTCCTGTGCCTGATTTGGGAGCTCTGGTAACTCCTGCAGTTTTTCCAGCCTCTTTGTGAAGGATCCATCACTGTGCCTGTGTCAGGGTTTCCCAAGAAATTTCCCCTTCCAGGACCCGTGCAGTGACCCCACAAATCTCTGCACGGTCCTGCCCTGGTGAGCACCCCGCTGTCCATGGCCAGGAGCCCCATGTTCCTCAGAGCAGGAGAACATCCCAATGCCATCCTCAGCCTGGAGGAGCAGAGCACTGTCCCCTGTGGAAACCTCCCTTTTTCACAGCTGGCTTTTGCCTCTGGAAACTCATGAAATATTGAAGCCAGCACCTCCGCAGAGGGAGCCTGGTGTTTGTCCAGGGTTTCACTTGACAGCCTTGTGCTGAAGGACACCAGACACCTGGAAAAGCAGATGAGCTGAATGGAAAAAGCAAAGCAGGCTTCTCTCCTGGCAGAGGAAATCCAGCCATGCTTACAGTAGCTGATAGGACAGATCTAATGCAGGCAGTCATCTAAAAAACACCTTACAGCAGTTTGGGAGCAATGCAGAAGTACAGGTGTCCTGTGGAATGAAGCTAGAAAGAGAAAAATAACCAACAAAACAACTCATGAGGTTCCTCAGTTTAAAGAAAAACTGGATTTCTTGAGGAATCCAAAGTTTTCAATTTGTTGGGTTTGGGGTTCTGTTGTTGTTTGTTTGTTTGTTTGTTTTGTTTGGGGTTTGGGGGTTGTTGTGGTGGTGGTGGTGGTGGTGTTGATGATGATGTCGTTGTCATCATTGTTTGGGGTTTTTTTTCTGATG
Organism: Notiomystis cincta; assembly: GCA_013398075.1. Taxonomy (NCBI): domain Eukaryota; kingdom Metazoa; phylum Chordata; class Aves; order Passeriformes; family Notiomystidae; genus Notiomystis; species Notiomystis cincta. The sequence goes on from VZRX01000836.1 coordinate 1,797, forward strand.
TTCAAGTAAATTCTGGACATTGGTATTTAACTCCCGAGTTTTCCAGGTTTACAAAGTGTGTATTTTCATTGGAGGTGAGTTTTTTAAAAAAATACTAAAATCAACAAAACACTAAAAGCAGCAATAGGCAAATAGGGAGGATGTCTTTATATAAACCCAGATTTATTTGTGACAGACATGATGGAAATTAGCAGTTGATTTGCATGTAACATTGTGTATTTTGGCGTTAAGGAAGCCCAAACCAACGTGCAAATAGGGAATATTTGTATACAAACAATCACACTTGTTGGCTTAGGAAAATGACAGGCAAATAACTGAGAGCTCCATTTTCCTGACCTTATAAAAATCTGAGAGATTTCAGAAGACAATTTCTCTCCTGGATTCTTTTTGCTTAATGTATGACTAGAATAAGAGTTTAGAAGAAATGGACTGATCAAGCTACTTGCCTTTAAAGAAGATTTCCTGCGTAATTAAGTGAAGTCTCCTATGCTCAGACTCCCCCTATTAAATGTGACATGAAATGTAACCAATAAATAATTAAGTCTCAGATTAGTTATAAATAAAATATCGACAATATAATATTTTAAGAGCCACACTCAATCAATTATCATCATTAACGAGCAGTTACTTAGAGATTAACACATTTAAAAATTAAACTAAGAGCTCAAGCAGAAAAAAAATAAATCTATTTGGAAAGGGTATGATGAAGGAATTTATCCCACCTTGCACAATCTGTGTCTTATATCCCATATATTTAATTCCTAGATGAGCATTTGTTTGCTTGGCTAAAATGATGGCAGACTGCATGTCAGGAGTGAAACGATGCAAGTGTGGAGTTATCCACATCCCCAAACCCTGGCAGAAGGAATTCACTTCAGAGCATTTCAGTACTCACACATATTTTTCAGTACTGCAAATGGTTCATTTCTTATGAACTGGTGCTGTCACAACACCACCAACAGCACTGAGGGGTCTTCCTGAGCAGACTCTGCTCGACGGACAGAGATGTTTCACACATTCCCTCACTCCTGGGTACAAGGGCACAAAGAGCTGGAAGTCACTGCTGATTTTGTGTTCTGAGGGATCCACACCAGCAAGGTCCAGCTCTGGGGTTTATTTCAATGAGAGAGAGCACGAGGAGAAATCTCCACTGCTGGAGATGAGTTAATTGTTGTATCCCATGGCAATTTGTGTTTGGTTGGTCTGGAAAACCAAGTCCCAATATCCATGAACTCTGACACCTGCAAGTGTTGGGTGGGAAAACCCAACAAACTCAGATGTGCATTTTAATTTGCAAGAAAACAAATTAAATTATCATTAAAGTACTTTCATAACATATTTGCTCGATCTACGCACAACATGCAACAAAACTTTAGCTTCTGTTATTACCCCTTTTTAACAAAACTTAACCTAAACAAGGCTGTTTGGATCTATCTGCTCACGTTACATAAATTAACACAAAATTATACACACACACACACAGACACACACACACACACACACATAATTATCACTCTCTCTCCTTCCATACTTCTGCAATCAAAGGAAAAAAAGCCCCAAAAAGATGCAAAACCTCAGCACACGGTGTCAGGCATGATGATAATTCAGGAGTTGGCCTCCCATGCTCCACATCTAAATTGCACAGCATCAGGAAAAGGCAGCATCATCAGCCACAGAACAGGAGAATTTCAAGTTAGATGATCTGTGGGCTGGAATAATACTTAAATTATTTTTTATAAACAAACATGGCTCTTTTCAGGAAGAAAGATTCTTTTTTCTCAGTAGCTGAAATAAATTCAGACAACAACATCTGCAATTACGGATGCAGAGAAATGAACACTGTGTACTAAAAGCCTCCAACAGAACTGATCTCAGATGAGTCTAATGCACAATAATTCACCACGTAATTATCTAAATCACAGGATCAAAACCCAGGGAGAAGAAATAGTAACTTTTAGGCAAAATAAATACATACACACAACAACATGCACAAAGTGGGCCTTAGCATTCTTCCATCTAAGGACATGACCTAATAAATTCCATCCTAATGATAGGCAATATTTCCTCTAAGAAAAAACTTGTTTGCATAATGAGATGTTGTTGGAATTTGTGTTCCTTTTAGCTGAGACAAAAACGTCCCATGAAGGCAGCTGGAGTTTTGGTGCTGCCATGAGTTGTCAGCATGCACACTTTTGACTCTAAATGTGCTCAACTCTTTTGACTGAATTTTATTTATTGATCCTGGAGCTCAGAGGTTATGGTGCTATGTATAGCACACGTGAAATATGGTCTTCCTCAGTGCTATTTCTGCACACAGCTGCAGAGCACAACTAATACATTTAACTGATAAATACATCAAAGGGAGCATGTCTAAAGCAATAAACATCTCCTGTGGTGGTGGTGTTTATGCACTGCAGGAGGTGTTTTGCTGAGCACTGTGTCCCTTTGATGCAGTTATCATTATTCTAATGAAAGCATTAGTTGATTTGATTGCTTTTTAAACACCACTGTTGTCCACCATGGCTCCATTAGCTGTAGCTGTGTTCATTAACAGCGAGTGAAGGGCTTTTCGTTTAGGCCTGGGTGAGTTTGTAGGAAGCGTGGCTGTCATGCCATAAATCCACCTCTTTCTCTTCTCCTAAACTCCTTATTCTGAGGTTACCACTGGAGATCAACACACCTTACACCAGCAGGCCAACCTTGAGCCTTGCTGTCATTCTGAAAGATTAATAGAGGAACTCATTTGGATTCACATTTTTGTATCTGTCTCCCTGAAAGAATTCCTGTAAAGTTTCCATTAATTTCTGTTTATTAAAGCTCAATATAAACACAAGCCTGGTAATATGTTTCTGATTAAACCTGCAATGTTGCAGGCCAGCCTCAGCACACCAATATATGCAGTGAGTGTGTGTCCCCATAAACACATGCTCACGCATAACATTTGGTGATCAAATATTCATGCTCAGACTTCTAAAATTCCAGTGCTCTGCTCACAGTCAGGACTTTGGAAATGACACCTTCAGCTCTTGAGGAAGGAAATTTAGATCTAATAAAGTACTTTGCTTTCCGAAATAATTCTGAAATTCTGAAATTCCCTAAGTTTTTCTTAGAAGTCCCGAGTGTTGGTCTGAGCAATCGCCTCGCTCTGGAAATGAGTTGTGCAATGAACACCAGATCCTCTCTCCTGAAGGCTGTGGATGAACAGCACTGGAACAAGCTGTTCAGAGGCTGAATATTCATGGATGGCTGTTGGAGAGCTGCTGGCTGGATGAAGCTGTGCTTGACCTCTCAGAGTGGCTGTGACAGGGCCCCTTCAAGCAGGGGCTGGACCAGAGCACTCCAGAGGTCCCTGCTGCGACAACGCCGAAGTCGCAGCAGCCATCCAGTGCCACTTCAACTAAAAACAGCCTTTCACATGTGCAGCAATGCAAACCAGCTTCAGAGGATGCTTGAGAAGTATCCTAATCCTTTTACTGTTTTCCAACAGACACAAGTGAGACAGTGCAGAAGAGCGAGCAGCACGGCCAGCACAGCACAGAGCAGGAAGGGACGTAAGCGTGGAATTAAGAAAATCCACCCGAGCCAATGCCTTGAGTGTGTTCCAAAAAAAAAATCTTGTAAAACCATTTCTTGGTGCGGTCAACTTTACAGGGGTGACTGTGATTTCAGTGCATGTCTACAGGCAGAGATACAGCAGAGATAGAAAAGACATTTTTGGCAGAAGCAATGCTCTCCATCACTGAAGTTTGGAAACGACTTTCACTAGGTTAGAAACAAGCTGAGCTAAAATTAATTCTTAATGCTGGAAACTGGTAATTGACAGCAGCATGAATGGAATTTATTACCACAGAGTTCTACATACTTAGACTGGCAATATTTAAAACTTTTTTTAAAAGAGAAATTAAAACACTCAACAGACAACATTATTAAACATCTTGATGTCCAGGTCAAAGTGAATTTAAAAGCATGTTTTGCAAAATAAGTTCGTTGTTTAGGAAAGCAACACAAATAACTTTATATTTACAATTACTGATTTGGAAGAGGTACAAAGAATTCTAAATGTTTCCTGGTTAGACAGTAAATTTTAAAAGATTGTGAGGAAGGGTTAAAGCACCCCAGGCAAAATCCTGCCAGTCTGATTGCAAGATATTCTGGAATTACTCCTTCTACATCTCCCCAAGAACTTAATCAGGGGGGGTTATTATGGCCAATTAGGAAAGTGCTTCTCCACATGGGTACTTTTCAAGGAAAGTTTGCCAGAAATTCTCCAGACAGCTTCTAACTGCTCTGGAAATGTGAAAAGTGTTAAAAATGCACCCAGTGCCAATATCACATCTTCCCTGCTGCGTGCTTGGAACAAATGTCACCGCCTGATATTTGCCAGGAAGCCTTAGGTCAGTTATGGCTGTAGCAACCCCAGTGCCTAAAACTCCCTCTTTTCTCCATTAAGCTATTTCTTGGCAAACATGGAAAACATCCCATGAAGCATATGGGGATATCAAAAGTCAGTTTTAGTCAGCAAACCAGATAGGAACTCAGTGACTGAGTTTTCCTTAAAAGAGGATCCAACTCCTTGCAATTGCCTGTGATTTATGTCCCACAAATGATGAAACAACAGAGGAAACAAAACTAACTCACGGATTCAGCGAATGCTGCCAAAGGTAATGGCTATTCATGAACAAAAATGTGTTGCTGGAAAAGGAGGGTGTCAAAGGCAAATTAAACTGTAAATTAGAGCAAAAATAAGGCAAAGTCAGCAATGTAAGATGGAAGCAGTTGTTCAGCAGGTGTTGATATATCACTTAAAGAAGTCAAAGTTTGCACTGTGTTGGTCAGGCTCCAGGCTTGCCCAGGTTTGCAGGTGGCCCCCAGCTGCCCCCAGGTCTCCTGAACCAGCAGTTGGATGAGGAGGAGGAAGCGAAGCACGAGGTCCCAACGTCCCCCACGAGGAGAGGCCACAGCACCATCCATCCGTTAGACTGCTGAATCTACCCCCAGAAATCCTCCTGCAGGGCAGGACCTCAGCTATGGCCCAGGAACAGCCCCTGCCAGGGCCTGGGCACGGAGCCAGCCCGAGGGGCAGGGCCAGACAGAACCTCGGGGTGCCCCAAGCCGCAATCGCGCCTCTCGCGCTCCCGGCTGGGAACACATCCAGGCTATTCCAGGTGTGATGGAATTACAGGGCAGCTCAGCCTGTGTGTGACGTGCCATACATCTCCCTGCATTGCTCAGCACCAGGAAGGAAAAACAACCTCTAAACCAGCCCATAAACCTCTGGGTGAGGAGGAATGTGGATTTCCTTCTTTAATAGTTCAGCTGCTTGGTGGGGATTACACACGACCCAAAGCAGGCTCTCCAGGGTATAGCTGGTTGAGCATTCCCCAGAAGAGGAATTCTGTTGGGTTGCTTCAGTCAAAATGTTTCAGAGGAACATACCGCTTTGGATTCCTTTTCTTAAAAGGTGCTTTCCTGCTGCACGCTGGGTTTTCCAGGAAGACACGTCCCAGACATTCAGCTCCACCCCAGGAGCAGGATGAGTCCTGCTGTCCCACAGCCAGGCCAGCTCCAGGCACGTCCCTGTGCCACACAGCAATTCCTGCTGGGGCTGAGGGCCCGGGCGTGTGGAAACCCATGGCAGGATGTGGCTGCACGGTCGCTAGCTGGGCCCTTTGTTGTGGTGGCTGTTTCAATGCATTCATCTTCTCCAGCCAACTGGGTCTTGCATTATCAATCTTTCATTAACATATCCCCTTTTTCCTGAATGATGGGGGGTTTTTTAATACAAGGATTAGTGCAGCTGTGTCTCATCAGACCTCTTGTGTCTTTTTCTGGGACTTTGTAAGGGACTCTGATTAAAGACTCTCTCAGCTGTTGTTCTCTTCTGCATTTTTCCTTCTATGTTGCCACTGAATATTAAGAATCTCATTGTTTCCTTTTATAATTATGTTAGCGCTTGGGCACTTTAAAGGAAAAGAAAGTATTTTTTACTGAATCCTTCTTTCCCTCCTCACCAGCCCCTCCCTCACTTTTTAACTGAAAGCCACTTGGAAATGCACAGCATGGTTTTAGAAGCCTCGACAGACGAAGTGGTTCTGGGTTCTCCTCCACTAACATCTGCTGATCTCATTGTTTTCACAGATTAATCCTCTCTAATTGAGTTGTGACTTTGAACAGAGCCTCCATTCTCAAAGAACGAGCTGCCCACCTCTTGCTGTGGTGCCCTCTTTGTCTGTAGGTGCAAAAAAGGACAAGGTTGCAAAAAGATCATGAGACTAAAGCTGCTGAATAAACTCACTGGCCAGGTAGATGAAATGCAACCTGAAGAAAAGCCATCTAAAAAGGTCAGAAAATCTTCCTTAGCAAAAATGATCCTTAGTTTTGTTTTTCACTGCCTTGTTGACTTACGGCCTTCACCTGCTAAATGCAGTTATCTAATGAGCAGAAGGCAGTGGCCACACAAGAGACTTTTAAAGCCATAAATTTATGGACATGTACATTTTTCTTAATGGTATTTTCCTCTTGAAGCACCCCTCCAAATTCAGAGATTTTGTGCAGTGGTGTTTTTAAAACCTCAGAAGCAGTTTAGGGATCTTTGTCCTTTAAATCTACAGACCACCTGGATTGCTCCTGAGAACCACATAACAAAACTTCCCCTTTTTTTTGTAAGTGACTACTCATAGAATGCAGATATTTTAATCCAATGTCATCCCAAAATGCTTTATAATTACAGGGAAGAAAATTAGGAGATATATTTGTAATACAAACTGCTAACTACTTTCAGCTGGCAACACTATGTCCTTGCATGAAAATCATCCTATTACATTCCATGACTGTACATGAAATGTAAAGCTCATGGCTCCTATAAGAGACAAAAGGTGGGGAAAAAAAATAAATACCAAAATAATTTGTGTTGCCACAAGAAATACGGCTAACATTTGCTTTCCTTGATCCTTCTGCTCCTCTCCCTACAACAAGGTAGAATGCAAAATTTTATTTAGTCTTTGCAGATATTTCTATTTGCCCAACCTCTCTGAAATACCAGACGATTCCTAGAAAAGCACTTTAATCTGATAAACCTAAGACCAGGAGATTGAAAGAGATCATGTGAAGAGGACTAAAACAGGGTTCATTTTCATTTCAGGGATGAGAATGTGTTAATGTCAATGAGCAGTTAACAGTGCATCTGGTCCTATACAGAAATAACAGTTCCACAGAACTCTAGACAGGAATTTTATCAATTATGTAGGATCTGAATGTGAATGGAAGGCAAGGAACAGATTTTCAGTGCTCTGACATGCTCAAAGTGTAACATCTCACTTGTGACTTTCTTCTACCCTTGTGGCCAAATTTCATCCTCAGGGTTGTGGGAAATATCTGAATGAACTTGGATATCACCTGAAGAGTTCAGCTTCTCCACATTGACAGATTTTTGCTCTTTTCATGCACACCAAAAATGTCCCCAGAAGAATCTGGCAGCTATTTTGAGTAAGATAATGATTTATGTACTCATCCTTAATGGGTTAAAAAATATCTCTAGCACATAGTTTGCTTTGGAAATTTCTTCTTTGCATGTGCCAAACATGAAATTCTCCTTGAAAATAGTCAGTGATGCACCATTGTTCTGAAACATATAAACATATAAAAGAAACCACGATCAAAACAAGAGATGGTTTATTAGGGAGAGAAGATGAGAGTTGTGATTTGCTGTGTTCCTAGAAACAATGAGCCAAGAACAAAATGCCACTGGAAAATAATTTTATTCACGGCCCTTCCAACATTCAGCCTCTCTAAGTGCACCTGCATTCATATTTTCCTTCGTTTTTCACTAAATAATTACCCTGTGGGCCACCTATTGCCCTGGATGTCGGAGGGAGTTGTGTTCCAAACTGAGGACAATCTATTGCTCCTCAGATCTACACTTGTTTTTTTTCCCGCTGCATAAGAAGCTATTTTCGAGGCTTGGCCATAAATTCATGGGGAAAAAACCTTGAAATTTACTATCTTGTCCTGAGATACCTATGAAATGTATGATAGTTTTTACAATTCATAAAGTAAAATAGGGATGATTTACAGTGCTCTGCAATGGCTGGTGACAACCAAGGACACCCGCGGCACGTTGCTCTTGTACCACAGCCCATAAAAAAGGCTGCAAGTCCTCCCAGAAAGGAATCAAGCACCCCTGGGGCTGTGGGAGCCGTCCCTGGGAGGCGAGGATGGGGTTTAAGCTCTGTGGTTTTACCTTCCCCTGCTGCTCTCAGCCCTGGGGAGCCAGCGGTTTTTACACAAGTCAGGGCTTTACACAAGTCAGGGCTTTACTCGTCCTTCTGAGGACAGCACAGCTCACACAACACAAGTCAGGGCTTTACTCGTCCTTCTGAGGACAGCACAGCTCACACAATTCAGGGCTTTACTTGTCCTTCTGAGGACAGCACAGCTCACACCACTTGCTGAAGCTGCAGGGTGAGGCTCTTCCTGAGATTCCCTTCACACAGCTGCTGCTACATCCCAGTGCACTGCTCACTCCAGGAAAAGGAGCAGGAACAATCCCAAATTCTCCCATCCGTGTCATGAAGAATTGTAAAGTCACTCCACCTTCTCCAAGCTGGGTTTCTTTCCTGACCTGAGGAGGAAATGCCTGCTCTTTTCCTGCACCAAGAGTTTTTCTGAGGGCACAGGGACCAGCAGACAGCAGTCACTCAGATTTTATGAGATCCAAACTATCACAAAAGAGCACCCTCACCTTATTTATGTGACCAGGGGAATAAACTCTCTTTTCATCCTGCCATGGCGTTGCCTCCAGAGCTGTGCAGACATTAACTACACTTTCCAGGCATTTTTCCCAGCTACCAGGAGCAAGAGAGGCTAATCCCACCAGAGACAGAGTATGCTTCTCTTTCCATGGTGTGTAGCTGCAAAGAGGAACAAAGCAGCACCAGCTTTTCCAAAGGTTTTGAGAATCTGGCTGCCCATAATGGCAAAAGGAGGGAGCTGCAGGGAGTTCCTCCTGCTACCTGAGGGATCCCAGTGGATCAGGGCTGCTTGGCAGGGTAACACCTGAAGGAAAGACCAGTCCTGCCTTAGGCAAACCATTTTCACTCCCTGTTCACTGCATACGCTTCCTGCCATATTCTATTCTATTCTATTCTATTCTATTCTATTCTATTCTATTCTATTCTATTCTATTCTATTCTATTCTATTCTATTCTATTCTATTCTATTCTATTCTATTCTATTCTATTCTATTCTATTCTATTCTATTCTATTCTATTCTATTCTATTCTATTCTATTCTATTCTATTCTATTCTATTCTATTCTATTCTATTCTATTCTATTCTATTCTATTCTATTCTATTCTATTCTATTCTATTCTATTCTATTCTATTCTATTCTATTCTATTCTATTCTATTCTATTCTATTCTATTCTATTCTATTCTATTCTATTCTATTCTATTCTATTCTATTCTATTCTATTCTATTCTATTCTATTCTATTCTATTCTATTCTATTCTATTCTATTCTATTCTATTCTATTCTATTCTATTCTATTCTATTCTATTCTATTCTATTCTATTCTATTCTATTCTATTCTATTCTATTCTATTCTATTCTATTCTATTCTATTCTATTCTATTCTATTCTATTCTATTCTATTCTATTCTATTCTATTCTATTCTATTCTATTCTATTCTATTCTATTCTATTCTATTCTATTCTATTCTATTCTATTCTATTCTATTCTATTCTATTCTATTCTATTCTTGCCTGTGCCTGCCTCAATGTCTTCAGGAACCCACTCTTTCCTCTAAGTAGCTATTTTCAACCTGGTGAAGAAGCTTCTACATTTAAATTCCTTAAGTGGAACTTTTTTTAAATGATTGAATTTCAGGCACACACCACAAAATCGTGACAAATAATGTAGTTTGTAAAGCCAGTGACAAAGTGTGCTTTGAGAACTGAATTCATCACAGGATCTCAATAAGGTTTAGTTTTCAGCAAACAAATTTGGCAGTGGCAGTCACAGCTGCCCCAGGAGCTACAGGTGAGCCCCTCAACCTCACCACGTAAAACAATTCTTTCTGTTCACTGCCTTCCTTGGCTCGAGGAAGGAAGGATGAAGGGTTTTGAATAATCATCTAAAAATTTATTTTATCCAAGATTATAACAGCAGCACCTTACCTCTACATGCAAAAGGAATTTCCAGTTTCAAGCCCAGAACTGCCACATCCCAGCCGCAACTTTCCTCCAGACAAAGTGAGCAACAACACTTCATCTGTTCCTCCATTTGTAAATAAAATAAAACAAAACACTAAAACAAACCCTCACTTAAAACCCTCCCTCAAATTAAGCAACGCAAGGGTTAAACAGATAATATTTTAGTGAGCTTTGAAAACAATGTCTGACGATCTAATGCTCTCTTTCCTCGACAGATGGCTTAGAAGAAATCTGGGAAGCCTTACCCATAGAAAAAATTACTAGCCTTAAGAACAATTCATATAACATATCTGAACACATGGCTGCCTTTCAACACTTATGTTTAAACTGGGAATAGGATTCAAAAGCCACCATCCCCGAGGAGCTTTTCTCTTTGCAAAGATCCCACGTCCTAGCTCTCTTCTGCCTCTCCTCACTCGCAGTCTTGCCACTTCCCCTTGCTGTCTACTGAGCTGAGGGACTAAAATAAAACCAGCATCTCTATTACCTTATAAAATGTTGAAATACTGCTTGGTAATTTTACAGATAAGAATTTACTACTGTGAATGAACAGCCTCTAAGTATTATGAGTGTTGGCAGAGTAGATGAAGTTTTTTCAAAAACACCAGCTTGGGGAAAAAAACATAAAAAAATGTCTCAATTCACTAGTCTAAAAAAAAAAGTTTTGCAGCTCCCTGAAACTAATATTTAACCAAACTAAATTCAGGTATACATTTAAATGAAATAATTTCAACATAAAGAGCATGAAAATATTTCCATTTAATTTCTTTTGTTCATTGCTAAATAAAATCCTCTTACAATTCCTCACAACTACGAAGCAACAATAAGAACGACAATCTGTCCAAGGGTGAAACATTTGGGTATTTTCAGTAATCCAAGCCTTATTTTCCAATTGCCGTCACCCTTAAACTTTTCCAGCCACCGCCCTCTGCCCAGCTTTGGGGCAGCTTTCCCATCCCACCTCGAGTCCGTACCCCTACTGATCCTTCAATCCCCTGAACGACGGAGCAGTGCCATTTTCTATCCCCGACGGGATCGCCGGCTGTCCCTGAGGCTCTGCCGGTCCCTGACGGCCGTTTCGGTGCGCAGTGACCGGGAAAGCCACAGGAGCGCTCGGCCGGTGTGTCCCTGGGCTGCTCCTGCCGGCACCGTGCCCGGGACAGGCTGCTGATAAACCGCAGCTCCCGCCGGCTCCTGGCGGCCCCAGCGGCGCTGGGCACGTTCTGCTGCCGCGAGGGCTCCGTGCCGCTCTCTCTCCAGGCCGGGGGGCTCCCGGAGCCCCGTCAGCCTCCCCCACCGCAGCCCGCAGGAGCCTGAGCCCACCCGGCAGCGGGGACGGGACCCCCGAGCTGACCGCGCCGAGCTCCGCAGGGGCTGCCCGGCTCTGGCTGAGCGGCACCAGCAACAAAGCCCCGAACCACCGCAGGATGGGCACGGCAGCCCCGGGGCCCTGCTGAGGGCCGGCCCAGGGCTCATCCCGGAGAGACAGCACAGGCACTGCCACAGGGCCGGGGATGGACACTGCCACAGGGCCTGGGGATGGACACTGCCACAGAGCCCGGGGATGGACACTGCCACAGAGCCCGGGATGGACACTGCCACAGAGCCTGGGGATGGACAGTGCCACAGGACCAGGGATGGA
>VZRX01000836.1:13919-42223 GCA_013398075.1 Notiomystis cincta
TGCCACAGAGCCTGGGGATGGACACTGCCACAGAGCCTGGGGATGGACAGTGCCACAGGGCCTGGGGATGGACAGTGCCACAGGACCTGGGGATGGACACTGTGCCAGCACAGGCTGCAGCTCGGCTGTCCTCCCAACACCTTCACCTGCACAGCCCCGAAACATCCCTGTCCCTGTCACACACACCTTCCCTGTCCCTGTCACACGTTCCATCCCTGTCCCTGTCACACACACCACTCCAGTGTCACACAGCCCAGTGCCCTGGATTTTACTGACTTTATTCACAGCTATGCAAGGCCACGCAGAGGAACACAGCTCTTTTAGCTCCAGCCCCACATCCTAATGAATACGCAGTACTACTGCTGGGGAGGTGGAGATGGGGAAAGCTGAAGGGACTCTGGTTGCTGTTTCACTCCCCCACAGCACATGCTTTAGTCCAGTGGATGCACTGCCACTTGAAAGGACTTTCTTCCAGGCACAGGAAGACAAGGATATTTGTAGTGATAGCATAGTCAATAAAACAGGGACATCTGGGATCAGGAATTTACAAGCTCATCACACTTCTGTAGCTGTAACACTGTGTTCTGGACCCAAAGTGCATGGGCAGCTTATATACCAGCAAATTCATCCACTTAATTAATTACTAAAACTGCACCTTGTGACACCCATGTGTTCAGCTTAGTGGAGAACTTCCCATTCCTTCCCTCATTCTGGCCCACTCCCCACATTTTCTGCCAGTCATTCCCAGCTGTGGCCTAATTAGGATGAACCCAGAGTGCTTGATTTATATTTATTTCCTTCTTTTATCTCTTTCATTCATGGTTTTGCCTAAAACAAAGTGTTGCTATCATTTGGAGACTCTCATGAAATCTTGACCTCCTAAAGTCCACCTAAAGTGGTTTTTAGCTCTTCTCATCACAATAATGTGAAAGGCAGAGTCTTTTTGGGGTGCTACCATTTTCTTTGCCCTTTGCCGTGTCGGCTAAATTCTTAGAGCATAGATTAAATTCTTCAGTTTCCTCTAGAAAAAGGGATATTAAGGCACAGGATATAAAACTTCCTTAAGTGCTTGTGTGTGTGTCTGCCTGCAAATGACTGAAATAATGACAAAACACCTTCAGCAGTGCTTTACTCCCCTCCTAGCCCCTTTGTTACCCACCAGAAAGACAGGAGCTTCCATCCCCACTCTCTGTTGATCCCCAGCACAGTTAATAATAAACGTAGCAGGTGATGATTATGATAATAAATGACATGACTGATGCATATGAAATAGAGGGGACCCCTCAGAGTTCCTGCTCTTGGGAACACAGGTCCTTCTTTCCATGTCCTCAGCAAAAGCAGCTCCCTTCCCTGGGAGTGAGACTCATCCTCCAGCAGTAGCTTTCCTTTGGCTGTGCATATTCCTTCCTTTTCCTCCCCTTCCTCCCTGATCTGCAGCATATCAGTATGCACTGCCATCTCCTTCTTTTCCATACCCTGACTTCCTAGAAGTCTGGGCTGAGTGTAATTGGTTTCAGCTCCCAGGCACTCTGAGGAAGCAGGTAACAAGCCAAGGGAGCTGCTGCAGAGGCTGAAGGACAGAGAAGCCCTCCACCCCCTGCACTGTACACACAGAGCTGGCTGACAGCCAAATGTGCTTGGTAAATAGACTTTCTCCCTTCTGCTACCCCTGCACAGCATGAGAAATCCCACCAAGGAACCCAGGAACCTGAGGTGCACCTTTACCCCTGCTTTGAGACATCCCTATTACCAAAGCCTCTGCATTTTCCATGAAAATCAGCACCACAAACACCAGTCTGGCCACAACACATCTCATTTCTCTTACCTAAGGCCCCCTTTATCTTCTTTTTAGATCTTCAGTGTTTGAGTTGTGGCATTTCTGAGTAGCTTGGGGACACCAAGCCACTTCTCACAACAATGTTGTAATGGCTATGGGGCTGAACTGTGCTGGCACCTAGTTTGTCAGCTGGTGCCAGAAAACAGTGACCTGAAAAAGCCTCCTCTGCAATCCTCCTGCAGGGTCAGGGGGGACAGATAAGTCTTCTCTTTTCACTAATTTTCTAACAAAAATAACCAATGGGAAGCATTTAATGCTACAAGTCAACCTGCCACATCACGAGCTGTTTGCTCTTCATTCTTCTGTGATTATCAGAAAATCGTTAATTTTTCTTGTGGCATTTCCAAGTGAATAAGAATAACAGGATCATCACAAAAGAACAATGACAAGGCAAGAAGGACTAAAAAGCATCAAAATTGAATCCCTGGTTTAATTTTGTGAGATGCATCAAAAGGAATCATCTCTTGCTCCCAGTATTGCTGTTTCTTTGGACAGCCATGCATGCACAAAACCAAGGGAAAAGGTGTGGTGTGGCAGCCATGGGGGCTGAAGAAACAGAAACCAGACACTGATGTGGGCACTCCTAACAGTAAACACCTAACAGCACAGGGGAAAATACAGGCACATAAATCCAGAGAATAAGCAACCTCTGGCCTTTGGTTATTCCTCTAACTCTGCCATTTTCAGAAAAATACCTCCTGCCTCTCCATGGGGATTTGATTGGTAGGAATCCCTTGAGTGTAAAACAGGGTATTCTGCACTAATCTCGCTGGGATGGACATGCAGCTCACATCACTAATCTGGGGCAAACAAAGCAGCTCTGCATGAGCCAGCTGAGGGGCTGCAGAGTTATTGATTTAGCAGACAGGGCCTTCTAATAAACACAAAGCCAATCTGTACTTAATGTGTTTAGGGTGACCTCTGAAGTACAAAGTTGCCTCTCAGTGGTCTAGTGCAGATTTCAGTGCAATTAAAAATCTGCAAATCACAGGAAACACAGAAAAATACAATTGCTATGCACAGTCAAAGAATCAGATCCTCTTGTACTAGAAACCACATTGTATTTTACATTTATGTGATTTATTTCATTCCTTAGCCATATCATGAGCCTATAAAAACCTTTTCATTAAATTAATGCTCTATGTCTCCTTTACCATGATGTGCCTGATTAAAATGCCACTATATATTTTTTTTCCCCTTTCTTAAGGGCTTAATCCCATAATACTTTATAAAGATCTTATGTGGAGATTGAGCTCTTTCCCCCCCAAACCTTTCATCCTATTCAGTTTGATTAGGGTCATGGGACCAGGCTCATCCCAAGCATAATTCCAGTGGAGTCAAAAGAGCCACTCCGCTGATCAGAGCAGACCACAGAAGCAAACATTTGGTGCCCTACATTTGGCAACACAAAAGGATAATGTTGTATTTATTCCCTTTTCAGTCTGAACCGTATTTGATAGATCATTTGAGATGCTAATGATTCAAACAGCCCTTTGCAAGGGTAAAGACTCCAAAAATAACACGCTCCTCAAATTATCTCCCTGTTCTTCATCCTGTCTCCAGATCTTCCAGCCACTGCAGTGACCACTCTGGATGTGATGTGCTGCTTAAGCTCTCAGGATGGGAATTATCTCGTGCCAGTTATTTGAACCCATCCATCCAAGACTGGAGCCACTCTGCTTAAAAGGCAGAATTCACCAGTACCATCTTAAAGATCTCTGTCTCCCTACCAACCATGCAGCAACTTTATAGTAACTTACAACTGGTTAAATTCTCCAGTTCTACGTGTACCAATTCTGTTAAATGGAATTTGAAATAAAGTCACCTAAGGCAAAAGTTACCAAATGACGATGAAACGTCAACAATTTTTTTTTTTCATTTTCCCACTCAAAAAGATTCCCAGAGTGCTGTAAATTCTGTCTTGTTTAGCAAGGAGGCCTCATACACAAGGGTTTCATGGAACAATCCACAGGTCTTCCTCATTTGGGATGAAAATGAAAAAAATGGAAGCTTAAAGGAAGAAGGGATAAGAAAACTGGGAAAGTCTTTGGAGCTGCACTGTTTCTGAACTGCAAATATTTATAATTTTTATGTCATCCTATAAAACCTGGACATTGCAATCCATTCTATTTAACATCCTCTTTTAGGAGGTTGATAGTTTGCACACTCCAGGTTTACTGCTTTCTCATTCTGCTAATAATAAAGAGGTGCCACAGATAATTAAAAACAAACTCAGTCCCAGCATTCATTAAAGAAGAAAATATGAACTTCTGAAAAGCTGTCACATACAACAAAGCAGTGTTATCTGCCCAGAATTACAGTGATTTCAAATGGATAAGTCTAGAGAACAAAATCCACCAAAATGCAGTTAAATTAATTGCTGTTTTACAAGGGGGAGCTTAAAAATGGAGTAATTAATTGACCTACTGCTTGCGACAATTTCCCTGTAGTTAACAATCACTCCTGCAAAAGATGAAAAAAGAGCCTTGTTTCATTTGAAAAGAGGTGAATCAAACCAGTGCAAACCAACACTGCCAGAGTTTCTCTGATAGGGGAATTGCACAGAAGAAAATAAAGAATATCCACGGAATGGGATAAATTCCAAACTCACTTTTATCTCTGCAACTTCTTTGCACCCAACAGCATTATTTCAAATTAGGACTGGGCCGTGCCCTGACATTGGGAATATTTAGCCCCAGGCTCCCAGTTACCTGGGTGGAGAACACTGTAATTTGAAATTCATTGAAAAAGTCATTTTAGTAGTGGTGATTTGGAAAAATATATGGGTTTATTCACTATAGGGACATTTTATTTACTTGTTCATTACTCTGAAAAAGATTGTGCAAAATACCTTGAAACACGGTTTATTAACTTAGCTGCAATTGCCTGATTTGTCATGCACAGAATTCCTAATAATTTAAATTAATTCTAAAAAAAAAAAAGCCAAACAAAGAAACCAGAGAATACACTCATATCCCAAAGACTTCTAGAGCCTGCAAAAATATCCAGGCACATGGGTAAGTGCTGCCTGGACAATGTACAAAAGGCACAGTGGGAATATTGGGGTCCATTGGGATCTCAAAGGAGAAACATGTGGGTGCAGTGCCCCACAGAAGGAATCAAATAGTGACAAATTATGAACCTATAGAAGGGGCACTGCAATCCTAAATGTCAGCATTTCCACGGCAGTGCAGGGTTAGGAAAAGGGAAACACCACGTACATGAGATGTAGGCACACTAAAGCCTCATGGCAGAACAGAGACCTCTGTCCCATCCCTCCCCTTCCCAGGGATCCCTTACACCCAGCTGGCATTTTTGGCTGCCACTCAGTATTGACTGATTTTGGGAAACGGGCAGTGACTCCAACTGAGCTCTTTCTAAGCTGTAATTATTCCAAATAAGCAGAACTTGGACTGTTCTCTTCTCACCATGTGACCCAAAGTGGTGTTCACTGGAGTTCATCTGCTCCCGTGTTGCTGCTCACTTCCATGAGATCCTCTGGGGTTTCGTGTCATTGACAAAGGGTTTGATGGCTCAAAGGAGTTTTGTGCCACCTGCAAAGTTGGAGGTTTCAGTGTTCACTTCAGTCTCCAGATCATCAGGCAACAAAACAAACCTATTTGTTCAACATGCCAGAGGGCAGGGCTGGGTAGGAATTGTTCCCTGGCAGGGTGGGCAGGCCCTGGCCCAGGGTGCCCAGAGAAGCTGTGGCTGCCCCTGGATCCCTGGCAGTGCCCAAGGCCAGGTTGGACATTGGGTGTTGGAGCAGCCTGGCACAGTGGGAGGGGTCCCTGACATGGCAGGGGTGGGGCTGGGTGGGATTTGAGGTCCCTCCCAGCCTAAACACTTCTTTGATCATCACCTTGCACAGGACAGCCTCTGGCAGCAGCACATGGGCCCTTCCCAAGCCAAGCAGTGACCATTACAGTCATTGTTTCATCTAAGTCAAGGGCAACAGATTTTTTTGACTTATTTTCAACCCTTGCTGCATAAACTCACAACCCTTTTAAAAATGCAAATATAATATATGCTCACTGAATCCTTTTTATCCTCATTTTTTACTGAGATCTTCATCCAACTCCAGCAGCCACAGAAGAGAATTTCCCTCAGCAGAAGCAAACCTTGTACTAACAGGGCCCATTTATTCTTCTGCTCAGTGATTTTATTCTCTAGATGAACCCTCCACCTGCCCTTGGACTGAAGCTGTGCTTATCAGTCCTTTGTCCCTCCCAGGGACTCCACCTAGAGCCTGCCCTGAAGCCTCATTGTGCATTCCAAAATTATTAGGACTGGAATCCACACGGGTGGACATTCAGGTTTGGAGCAATCTTTGATGGAAAATTCCAGAAATACAGGTTTTGTAAAATGCCCTCTCATATTTGTAAAATAAAGCAGGAGCAGACTAACATTTATTGAATGTAATTTTTCTTACCCTTTATAAGTACCTAAAGATTTCAGATCAAAAATGCACCCTAACGAAGAATGCAAATTTCGCAACTGTGAGAAAAATACGAGGTGTGAGCAATAAATGTGGGAGTTGTCTGACTGCTGTGGGTTTATCCCTTACAAATAATTCTATTTCTATCAACAAGAACACTAGAAATTATTGCAGTTTCTATAAAGTTTTTTTAGTGCTATGTCAAGGATTTTGATGACATCCTGAGTCAGTGGTCAAGAGATGCTAATGAGTGTTATTTTGTAATTTAATTCAATATATTTGAATACAAGTGACTCATTAATATAAAATAGCATAAAATTCTCTTAAACAAGAGCAATTTGGGGGTCTGGGTAGGTGTTTGGGGGTTTATTTGTTTTGATTTTTTAAAAAAGGTTCAAGTCCACTAACATATGAAAAAATGTTCAAAACAATCCCAAAATAGAGTAGGATTTCTATTTCCATGTTGAACTATTCATTATTCATTCCTCCCTTCTGCACTCATTTATAAAATTATGCCAGTGGCTTTTACTTGAAGAGTTATTACAATATCTGGATACCATTTGATGTTCTTTGGTGGGCAGTGGCTGTGGAATATGCACCAGCAGATCAGATCACTCAGTCAAGCACAAAGCTCAGGAATTGTTCCAGCTAAGGATTAATTGCACCGACTCCAGGCAGACAAAATACATTTTGGCATCGCTTCTGACAGATGAAAATAAAACAAACAATAAGGATCAGCTTGCAGCTAACAATATGCAAAATTAAAGAATATAACAATTTTAAACTTTTATGGGAGTGCTGATTAGCTTTTGTTCTAAAGGCTGCAAAGAAAAGATTTTGCTGTTAATCTTGTTACTCATCCACTCAGCAAAGAGAAGTGGGGAGCCTCAGAACCCTGCCCCTCCCACAGGATCACAGACACTGAATCAATGCTCTTTGGCAAAAATGCCTTTTGTTTTAATTGGTCAGGAGAAGAACAGTAAGAAACTCAAATTATCTCTAAAGGCATCGATGACTCTGTAAGCTGATTATAATAAAGTGTGTCCTATGCATTTTCCATTTGAAGGTTAAATTCTCAATTAATTTTTCAGTGTGTTGCCATCTCAGCTGAGTGTGGTTGCTAATTGCAGTGAAACAATAGTTTCCAAAAGCTTTGAATTCATGTGCTGGATTCCAGACACAGTCAGAGATATCTGGCAGTGCTGAAGCCCAAACCAGAATCACTGAAAAAAAACCAAATTCAAACACCAACACAACCCCTCAGGTTAATTTTTTAATTTTTTTTTTAAATTCTGGAAATGTAAAGATTTGTTATTCTTGGTTATGTCTATCCCACATTTTCAGACTCATTTATTTTATCTCTTGAAAGCAAAAGCCTTCAATAGCCCACATCTTAAATACTCTTTCATAAAATATGGAGAGAATAAAGGGAATGCACAAAGAAGTATTTCAAAGTTGAGTACCTGAATGGATTTTATCTACAAATAATAGGCTTAAAAATCTAATCTACTGTAAATCCAGAATTAATGAGCACCCTACTGATGAAGAATATTCCAGAACATACTTTTTTTTTGTTAAAAGCCTTTTAATAGCTGCCTACTGCACCTTTCACTGTTTTGTGCCAGTGAGCATCACTTATTTTCTCTTGGTATTAAAAATTCCAAGTAGCTATACAAATATCTATATTCTCTACAGATTCCAAATCCTTCTCACCCTTCATTTCATCCAGGGCAGAAGCAGCTCTGGACCATGAGCACTTCAGGGTTGTTCTGTCCCTCTCTGAGGTTTTGCTGAGCTTGTTTAAACACATCCTGTGGTTCATAAATGTCAACAGTGAGCAGTGACACTGGCATGAAAGCAGGTTCAAAGCAGATGTCATCCTAGGAAGAAAGATTACATTTGAGGAATCACAAATTCTGATGGGAGCCCCCTGCTGAAGGCTGGAGCCCAGAAGAAAAGCAGCCAACCTAATTCAAATATCTTACTAAAACCAAAAAATAATATTTCCATGGCAGCACAACTAAACTCTTTCATGGGCTACAGGTACAAGTGAGGAATTTTGTCTTTTATCAGAAAAAAGTGACAAAATTTAGGCTTAAAAATATAATAGCAACACCTACCACGGGTGAGCAGGGCCTGCCCAGCTTCCCAGAGCTTGCAGTCAGTCTGCCTGCTCAGAACAGTTCTCACTGGTGAAAACATAACCTCAACTTCAGAGAGCTGCAGCCCCTTACATGGACTCTGCCCATTTTTAAATCAAATTACAGGTGGACATGTAATAACCTCCCAGTAACAGACTGTAAACTACAAAAAAGTCACATTTTTATATCTTTAAGATGAGCTTAAAATGATGATTTTATATCTCTTTCTATGAGCTCACCAGAGCACAGGTGAAGAACCCTTAAATCATCTCACAAAGAGATGCTGGGAGTCAGTAAAAGTGGGTAAACTGAGGCACAGAATGCCTGGAGGTATTTGGGCTGGATCAAGATGGAAAGCTCAGCCTGAGGGTGAGGATCTCTCAATTCCCAAAGGGTCATTCCAGCCCACAAATTGTCCCCTCTGTCCCCTGTGCAGCAAGGCAGCCAAAGCTCCACACACACTGACTCCAACACATAAAGACAGGTAAAAAAAAACAATAAATGAGTGTGTACAGGGCTGTTAATTAACCTAGGGACCCTTTGGTTATGTTGGGCTTTTTGAGAGGAGCTGGGGTTTTTTAGGTTGTAAACTACATAATTTCCTTACATTTAGACAGTGTGAGCCAAATTCTGTTGCTAACTCACCAGTGTTAATGAGGGAAGACATTCACACTTTTTTGAAGCTGACATCCTTATTATCCCTTTATTTATTCAAATACAGTGATGAGGCAAAAAAAAAATCACAAGAGTACAAAAGGAGGAAAAATCTAGGAGATAAAAAAAAACAAACCAACATTAAAAAGACTGCAAGGCAGTAAGAGTGGAAAAAATTACCTAAAAAATAGTATTATCATATGAAGTAAGTTTTATATCCAAAGGTGGATTATAATTTTGGATTTTACATCACCTAAGGATTGAGCTTGCTTTTACAATCCACAATCCTGCATAGCTGTGGAAAGGCTCCTCAATGTCAGGCCATTAATCTTGTGACCCTTAAAACATTTCTTTGTTTAAAAGTATGAAGAAAGACCTTCACTCAAGCGCAGTTGCAATCAATGGAGAAAACATTAATCACTTGAGAAGTGGTGTTTTGAGACTCATGAAATTGAAATGAATCACAATATGAAAAAATGCAATTATTTTTAAAGGCTTTGTTTTGTTAACATTCAGTCACTCAATCTGCTCTCTCTGCTTTTGGAGGGGGAGGAAGGGTTCTGGGGCTGGTTTGGTGCTGGGTACCCGCTCCCTGCATCCTCCCCTGCACAATTCCCACCTCGTGGCACTGCCTCTTCCCATTCTTATCTCCCATCCAGCACCTCAGTTCAATCCCACACACAAACAACCCTCCATTTCCCCATGGCAGGAACATTATCTGTCCTTTTATGAGTGATTTTTTTTGTTTGAAGAGGCTCTGCTTTCCTCAGAGAGCCACTAAGACAAGCGTTCAACCTTGGAATAAATAAAGAATTCACTTGCAGGCTATTTATTGACCTATTAGCTTTGAAAGGCTCGTTTGTCTAATAGGTCTGGATCCTGCAAATGGCTCAATTGGTGTTCAGAGGGATGTGCCAGGGAACCAGTTTGCAAGTAGAGTTTGGGACAAGGGTAAAAGCCTGCTGGTGATTTCTGTAACGCCCCTTCTCTGGCAAAGCTGGGCAGAAAATCAACATTGACTTCCCAACAGCCAGAGCAGAGCATCACAAGGGACATCAGTCAAGTACATTATTAAGTCTGGATACCTGGATAAATATGGGCTAGCACAGCTAGACAAATGTGATGGCCCTGATAGACATATTTGAAAACCACTGGCAGAAAATGTTCACAATTTTACCCATTTTACTGATGGTAATTAACACAAAACTTCTATGCAAAGGGAGAGCTCAATTATTTTGAATAAAGGGTTTTACACCCCAGTAAGTCATGAACTCGTTGGCAAAGGGGTCCAAGGAGGGTGTTGGGTTTGTCTGGAGCAGAACCCCCGGGCTGTAGTCAGAAAGGAGAACTTTGGATTTCCATCGTGGTGGTGATTTTGATTGCAGACTGTGACAGTGCCTGGCTCCCTTCCCTCCCACAGCCCAAGACCCCTGATTCCTGACAGACAGGGCTCTCCTTCCAGGCTGGCAGATCCACCTGGGATTCCCAGCAGCAGAGGGCATTTCATGGTCAGAGCCTGTCCCCAGCACATTTCCAGGGAGTTCTGCCACAGCACGGGAACAGCTCAGCAGCTCTGCCAGGAATAGCCCCAGCAGTTCCTCCCAGGCACACGGTGGGAACAGCAAACCCTGCCTGTGTTTAAGCATCACAGGGTGGTTTCCTTTCCCAGGAAATAAATATCTGTGAAGAAATGCACTGATTGCAGATATAGATTGGGCAAATGATGCCCTCAGCTGGAAGCTCTAAAGGCTGCTGTCCAGCACAGGGGCACCAGATTTCCAGGTGGGGAGGTACAGGAATCTCCCATCAGAATCCCGAGCTCTCAAAGGATGCAGAGGTATCAGAGAGCTGTGGCTGTGGCCATCTGCACCACCCCTCCAAGCCCAAAGCAGCAAAATAAACAACAACAACCACATACAGGAAATCAATTATTTCTGTCACTATTAAATTAGGCTGCCCACAGACCTGGGATAACCTAAATTCCCCAGGAAGACAAGAAGGTCTTTGGAATAAGAGGAAAATTCAGTCAAATGCTATCAAGAAAATTGTGGTGACATCACCAAGCCCAGAAACTCCTTCAGTGCCCTCAGGCCACAGGTGTGGTACAAGGCAGGTTGGTTTTTTGTGGAGTTTTATCCCCTCCCACTGTAAGACCTAAAACTGATTGCTCCAAAATAAACATAACAGGTGGCTTAAATCTTCTAGCCAAAAATGGAGACTATCATAAATAATGAACGTGGGAAAGATAAATCAAGAAAGGAATGTTCTGTGCTATAGTAGAAAAATTCAGCATTTGATGACAAATCTGAAAAATGCCTTACAGTGTAACAAAACACAACAATTTGCTGGGGTTTAAAGTGTTAAAAGTGGCTTTAAAAGCAGTTTTGGTACACATAAAGTTCATTTGTCCAAAGATCTCATCTTCTATATAGACCATTTCAAAGAAAATGTAAAAATACATAATTTTGTTAGTTCTCTTCCTGGCAAGGCCTTCTACTATACAGGGACTAAACTTCTCTTCTGCTACAAAATTAACCAAAGAAACTCAAGCTGAATCCTGCAGCCATTTTTCATACTAATCTTCTGTGCAGAACTTTCCTCATGGCTCCAACTCCAGGGTGTCAATTTGAAACCTCCTCTCTAAAGAGCCGTGATTTAATGGCACAGAAACCTGACTGTGAGCTCCAAACACAGAGCCCCTGTTCTGCTACAGATGTTCTCACCTGATGCTGTTGGAACACATTAATTTCAAAATATTTAGATTTCACTTCTTCAGAAGAGGCAAATTCACACATGTGCAGCTGTAGAAGTACTTCTGCTATAGAGATCAAAGCAATATTTGCAAAATAATGTATATTTTTGTCCTCATTTTTTGATAAACATCCCCTTTTTTTTTTCTTAGGTAGTGCTCAATAAATTCTTACCCTCCTGTGGCTGCACTGCAAATCCCTCCCTTTCATTCAAGGTCTGTGTACTAACCTGGATATTGCTGTCAGAGCTTACCAGGGATTTATAGAAGGCCACATTACATTGCTACAGAGCTGCAGTTTCTAATTTCATTTACACATCACAAAGTCCCCTGTGCTAAAGAGCAGCACAGAGAACTAGAGGCCAAATCTGGTCACTGAACTAAATGTTTATCTTCTGCTAATTATTTTCAAATGACATGTAATGGAAATAATTTATTTGTTGGCCTATTTTTGTCTCATTAGCAACACTTGTAATTTCAATTAGGTTAATTAAGTAAAGTCCCACCAACCAGGCAGCCTCACTCTTTATTCCTTGCAAATTTTCCTCCTCTGACAACTCAAGCAGAGCTTCTGGGGTTGGGTAGGAGGGGCTTTGGGTGGGAGATGGCAACAGTTGTTTTATTAAACACAGGGATTTTCTAAAGCCTGGTGGGGCCAATTCAGCCATCAAATGAGAAATGCAACTGAGAAGAAAGAAAAGGAAAGAGGTGTGAATAGAAAAAATCCACAGGGGAGCAAATGATGCGAAGGATCACCAGAGAGAGGAGATGTGCTCACGGTGGTTCTGCTGGGTGAAGGATGCTGTGTCTCACATCAACCACAAACTAAATTTTAGCACAAAAAAGTCCAGCTATGATTTGAAAAATAAAAATAAAAATCTTTCATTTTTTTTCATTTTCTTCTCTGTGCACAATAATTTATTGTGCCTGACATGTTTTGTCCTCTGAATTTGTTAATCAAAGTCCCATTTAATAAGGACTGCCACTGCACCAAAGATCAGGTGGAAGGAGAAGCAAGGGCTGCTTTAGTCTGCAAGCTCCAAACCTCAGCTGCAGAGCAGAAACAATGATCTCACTGCTTTCCAGAGAGCTGGGTGAAGCCCAGCATTACTTTGATATGTGACATTATTCTACATACACATAATAAGTAACAAGCACCAAAAAAAGGAGCAATAATACTTTGCTAGTGAGCAGATACTTTATTTAGAGATTTCTTCCAGACTAATACCTGTTATAACAGGGATTTCACCAAAGCCACCTTCAAACAGGGATTAAAGCAGGGAAGTCTATTTGTGTGAGCTCTATAATGAGTGTGCAGCAGCAGTTTATGCAGTCTAAGGTCACACTTCACACTGGAAACCCTGCAACAGATCTGACAGGTTCATGTGATTAAAGCAGGATAATAAGGATAATAATTTAGAGAATAACATCCTAGTCACTGCTTTGGGTGAATGCAAAAATTTCATCTTGAACACAAGCCCTGCACACTGGACAGAAGTCCTTGTTAAAGATATTAAAGTGTATTTCAACAACTGCTCATTGACTGGGTTCCACAATACACCCAATTCTGTACAGCTCTGCTCAAGTTTGGATAAAAGTTTACTTTTGAAAGAAAATGTTGGAACAAAGGGCATTTATTCCTCTGGCTCTTTTCTTCCACTGTGAAAGCTGCAGCCATGCAAATATCCACCTGCCTTTATTTTTAATAAGCACTTACATGGGGATAACTTGGTACTGCTGAGAAACTTCAGCCAGCTCCTGGAACAGATGGAAGCTTTACAGTACCTGAACACTTCTAAATACTGTGCTTAATATTGATCTGAATTTCACTTCTCATTTTCATACTAACCAGGTAAATCTGAATTAATTCTATTCTACTCAGTGACAAATTACCAGGCCTGCATTCTGCTTTTATTTACCTTGAGGTTTTTATCCATTTCTAACTTGAAGAACCCTCCACTGAAGACTATGTTTATCTAAGACATGGATCATTTAACAAAATAAATAATAACAACTGGTATTTTACCTTAGCAGCTCCTGAAAATTTTCTCAACATTATTACGATGAGAGGGAAATTCCCTTTTTGCCACCTAATCTTGAAGCATAACAGCACCAGAGGTACAATTATTTGCTTTGTTGATGGCATTTTCTCTTCTGTCACAGTGTTTTGGTAAGTTCAGGCATTCAGGAATAAGGAATTTAAAATCCTGAGGAAAATCAGTGATAAAGCTTTGGCAAGGGAGGATATTCTGGAAACATCCCATCCTCTATGTGGAGTCTCAGCACTGTGGGTGCATCTCAACAGGAATGGATATCAGTGGATAATCCTTTCTTTGGGATCCATTCCAAATTTACAATATCATGTAACTCAGCTTGGAGCAGAACTGGGGATTATCTCAGAGGATTTGATTGAAATTCACTTTTCTAGAGAAACTCCTTAGCATTCTTTGGGAATCAAACATAAGCCACCTTATTCTCCACACCTCTCACCTTGTACTTCTCTGTGCTCCTAAAAGTCTGGCATTAAATTCTCTACAAAGGAGGAAGAGCAAACTATACCTGGGATTTTTAATTTTGCTAATCCTCAGTTGTGGCCCCAAAGAGCAAAGTTGCTGTGTTTGGTGGCTCTGTATCTCACTGAGCTTTTTCAGGACTGTGCCCTACAGACTGTAAGGGACTCCTGACACATTGTCAGAAATCTGGTAAATTCCAGGGTCTTTCTTCACTGTGTTTTGTGGAGAACTATTTCCTAGCACAGGGGAAAGGCCTGGGGGTGTTATCCTTCCTCACTGCCTTTTTTCAGTGCAACACTGAGTGGTTTCATAGGTGAATTAATGCGTTTTTACTCCACTTTGACCAAAGCAGAGCACCCTCTAATAAACAAATAAAATGCCAATACTTGTGAAATGGAGTTGCCTATTGCACCTCCAAAACAAGCTCTGCAAAAAGCAGGAAAGAGGCAGAAGGAACCATCTGGAGCCTCAGGAGTGAGATGCCTGCATGAGGCCACACCAGCACAGGCTGCTATAAGGTTGTCATGCATCCTTTAAGCTGTAATGCTCTGATTTTTTCTATTCCAATTAATAATAACAAATGCAGAGATAAATAAAAACAATATCTGTTAAAAGCAAAAATCCTAAACTGTATTATTTATTTTTTTATTTTATTTTATTTTAAATTTCTAGTCCTAACCCCAGCTACAAATATAGCAGGCCAAATATCTGTATCATACAAAATATCAGGGGAAATTTGTTCCTTAAACTGATGCTGGCTGGTTCAGGGGAGTCTTAGCTCCGCTCAAAGTCTGAAATTAAGTTAGGCCCAACAAAACTTGGAGCAGCTGGTGAGGACATAGATAAACAGACAAATAAATAAACAAGCAACTGCTGATCCTCAGCTCAAAAGCTTCAAGCATATTCCAACATCTCACTGAACTACAAATTTTGATTTTTAACTCTGCAATTCTTTTTCCATCAGGCTTTGCTGGTCTCTTCCTTTCAATAGCAGATGGCTCAAACAGAAGATAAAACTAATTCCTGACTCCTGTTGTCACCACTAAGCTTTCTCACTTGACCAGTCTGAAATGACTGTAGGAGAAACCCCTTTGACTGCTCTTTATCAACTGGTCTGAAATCTGCACATGAGATTAATCAATACTTTTCCCAAGCCTCTGTCATTAAAATCTACTGAGCCATTTCTTGCTCTCCTCATCAAATGTAAATTCTTGACACACAAATCCTTCCAGACAGAAATACTCTTTAGGATGCCTCAGGGTTGATTCACTCAATATTCCTTTTGGTAAGAAATAGTATGAAATATGAAGTGGAATTCTTCATATCAAAGGAGTTTTAATTATTTTGATAATGGAAATTTTAATTATTTTCATAAGAATTTGATTTCCTTTGAATGGCACCTGAACAGAGCAGGTTTGGTTTTGTTACCCTTATGACTTCTTAAAGGTTTTGTTCTTATGTCAGTAAGGCTTAAAACTTTCCCATTATCTGGTGTTCCTACACTGAACTTCTGAAAAATGTTAAATGGTTTTAACAATGCCAAATAAATGCATTCTCACAAAAACATCCACAAAAGCAGTAATTTTTAATGGTATTATTATGTAAAAACATCACACTACTCATCAACATTTTAAGAGCTCATTGAAATAATGAAGTGGCTCCAGTTATTTCCATTAAAAGGTTTATAAATAATATCTGCTGCTTGGTGCATTAGGAGAGCATAGCTGGGTAATAATTGAAATGTCAATACATCTTCCTTAGGAAAGTTTCTACTTCTGAAATCAGCATCTGGCTTCCTGTAGGAAAAACATGGAATTCCCATCTGTAGGAAGGACATGGAATTCCTGCCTCCTGATTTGAGCAGTGGAGCAAAGCAGCTCTTGCCATTCCCACTCAATCATCTCCCCAATATTAAATTAAGCCATGTGTAAGGAAAAAACCCAACCTATTTCTCATTCACTCACATAAATACAATCTCTTTAAAGGCACACACAACCTTAGAGCCCTTTTGCCTGATTTTTCTTCCCTTTTTCATTTTGAATCTATGGCAATCTAGGAAAGGGGGAGCAAACAAGGCAAAGATAACTCAGACATGAAGCTGCTCCAACAGCATAATAAGAAATGATGAAGTGTCTGGTCCATCACCTCTATTGTTGTGAGCAGGCTCCTCATTATGCTGAAATCTTTCCTTTCAAAAAGTTTTCAGTTACATAATGGGATTTTTCATGAACAATTTAGAAATTGTGGACAAAAAGAAGTGTTTTAGCTGCTGCTGTCTCTGGTTGTTTCACTGGTGCACCTTCTCATTTTCATCGAGCACATTCTCCTCCAGAGACCCTTGGGCACTCTATGGACCCTCACTGTTTATGGAGCTGGAATGGCAATTTTTTCTGTCAGAGACCCAGAGATGAAAAAAAATTCTGGGATGGAATTTTCCACAGCAAATCTGAGAGAGCAGGAAAGAAAAGACGTTTAATCCCACCCACCAAGGTGCCTTGCTCTCTCATCAGTGTCCTACTGCACCCAGATGAACAGTGAGGATTTTTATGGTAAAAACACATTGACCTTCATCCTCCTTGGCTCCTCCTCTTTTCCCAACCGACCCAAAGCTCTGTGTGTCACTGCTGAAGAGTTTAGGAATTGCTATTTTCTACCCCTTTCTCCTGGAGCTCAGCCTCTCAGGTGCTGCTGAGTCAGAAGATGTCCTGAAGGCAAGGCAGTGAGTTTTTGTCAGGAAAACCTGGTCTGACTGAAGTCTTCTTCAGCCTCAGACATGCTGAGGAGATAAGGGCATTTTGCTCCCTGAAAACTGATGAGATTTTTCAAAACATGCCAAAATGAAGTACCCTGTATTTTTCTGATGTCTAATCAAAGTTGCACATCAAAGTTTGTGAAGGAGAGGAATACATAAGGAGGGGAAAGAGGTTTTATTATTTAATAGAGTATAAAAAGTCTCTCAAGTCTTTTTCTACATCAAAATCTGTCAGATGGTTTTAAGAATGAGATCCTACGTGGTTGATGTCCTGATCAAAATTTCAGAATGGCATTTAAACACGAATGTGTGCAATGGCACAACACACAGATCACACAGGTAGATTTATTTGCTATTATTGCTGCATTTCTGTTCTCTGAGTGGGATTCATAACAGGAAAAGTCACAACAGAAAAATTCATCAGAACCCAGCACACTGGTGTGAGTCCAGCCCTCACTGCCGTTGATTAGACAAAATTTGGGTTCAAGTATTCTTATGCAAATTTCCCCTGCATGAAAGAGCCTTCAATGAATGTAAATCTGGCACTGCTATCAGTGTAAGTGGCCTGAAATGGATCTTCCCCACCTAGAGAACAGATGGCACCACAATGGCACGGGTGGGAATGGAGAAGAAAGGTAAACAACAAGGAAGCAAGAGAGATTTGGGTGGAAAACTGGTGATTTGAAGACAGGCAGGAGCCCTTGGCAAGCAGAGCTTGGTGTTTGAGGCCCAGGCACGGAAAAGCAGAGAATTTGTGCTGCAGCACAGTCCCAGGAGTGGGACTGCACAGGAGCAGAGTCCAGGTGCTCCCACACACCTGGCACAGCCTGAGCTGCTCCCTGCTCCAAGGCTGGCCTGTGGGGAGCACAGGGCAGTGCCTCCCAGGGACCAGCTCAGCACCTGCACACCTACCCAGGACCCCACAAGCCCTGCTGGAAAAGGCCCCTTCTCTTCAAAGCTAAACACTCACCAGCTGGCTTTGGATCACCTGGCAAATGTGTCTGGATCCTAAAAATCTGGATCCTATAAAGTGATGCTTCCTGGTTCCCACTGCCCCTCTCTTCTGCACTCATGCTGACAGAGAAGGGTTCCACAGAGGGAACAAAATGTTAATTAGTTCAATGGCTTTATATATAAATTACAACTGAAAATGTTAGGAGTATCGATGAAACATATTCCAACTTTTTATTTTTAAGAAATGTACATTTTTTTCCTCCTCCAAACTAATTAGGCTGCTAATCCATGCTGCAAAGTACAGCTGTTTTCCTGACACCTCCAAGTTCAGCTAACTCTGAACTCCATTTCATTGAACCCTGTCCACACTTGTTTCAATGGCAACAGCCTGCAAACACGGAAAAATACCCTCTTTAATTAACTTCTACTCCTTTCCAGGGGGTTTAAAAGAAAACCAAGAGCTATTAGAGAGGCAAAGTGAGCGAGCCTTCCAGGCAGTGAAGGCTGTTACACTCCATTGTTTGGCAACACTTCTGCTCAAGACTAACAATTTCAGAGACTTATGTTCCTAATAGAGCAGCCTAAAACTCTTCTGATGAGCAATTTGCCATCAAAAACTGCTGATTTTCTGGATCAAAACGTTCTCTGGGAATGTTTATTCCACTAGAACTTGTGAGAAGCAGGCTGGCTGGAGGGCTGGCTGGCTTGGAAGGCTGCCTGGGAGCCAGGCTGGCAGGGACAGGGGACCTGGAAAGGGACAGGGGACCTGGAAAGGGACAGGGGACCTGCCCAGTGCTGCTCCCCTCCTCCACAGGTCAGCCACATCATGCTTTATAATCATTTCTATGAGTGACTTTGTCAACATTTCTGAGCAGAAAACACAATAGTTCAATGCAGCACGTTTCAAAATGTACTTCAGTAAGTTTCACATGAAGACTCTCTTTTTTTTTTTTAAGTAGCTTAACTATTTTCTTGTGTGAGATATTCATATTTTTGTTGTAATTCAAAGCAATAATAAAAACCCCAAGAATGAAACCCTGGAGTTTCTGCACAAGGGGAGCTCCTGGTTTGGGTTCAACCCCACAAACAACTCCTCATTCCCTAACTAAAGGCATATTAAGCTATGGCCTTTCTGCAGGCAGAGTTTGAAGATGGTTGCAGCACAATATTATCTTTACTTTCCCAATAATGTAAAGAATTTATTAATTTGTCAAAGCTTAAGGGTTTGTGGAAAGGGTTATTCTCTTTTCTTATTCATGCTAAGCTGATCTATTCTTTTAAACAGTAAACTGTTACCTTTAAAATTACCACAGCTGACATTGGCAAGACTTGCAACACCCAAATTCAGCTTGGGGGTTAAAAGGCCTTTGTTTCTACTTCATGTCATCTCCCTTGTTTAATTATACTGTCAGGAACAAACTTCTATCTCCAAAATCCTGGCCACACTTAAAACTACAATAATTATAACTTGAATATATGAAGAATTTGTAGATGTTGCCCTTACTAGAATAATCACTCTTAAAATTGCTAATGAACTAAAAGAAATTATTCCATTATGGCCTAAATTTTTTGCAAACTTTCAGGGAAAGTCTGCATTTTATTTTATTTTAATTTTTTCTTTTGGCACTGTAGCCACACTTCTATAAAGGTTTTGGACATCCTCTCGTGTGAGATGTGTTCCAGCTTTATTGTTCTGTACAGGCCAGAGCCATGAACACACAGAACAGAACCCAGAGGAGTCACAGATTTGCTGCCCAAGATCTTTTCCACCCCTGGTAAATTGTTTCTGCCAGAAATAAAATATCTTTTACCAGTCTGACACCACCATTATGAACAGGTCCAAAAACATTCAGCAGCAGAAGAAGAAACCTGGATTTGAGGAACTCAAAGTTGACTTAGAACTGGTAAACACCTGTTTGTTTGGGACTTTCTCTCTTCTGAGAACCCCTGGTTTCCACCATCTCCACCATCTTGTGTTCAGAGCATTTCAAAGTGACTTTTCCCTTACCCCACACAGCAGCTTTGCTCCCTGTATTGCAAACACTAAATTTGGCAGCCATGAACTCACGTGGGGATGGAAAGGTGACACGAGCACAGTGACACCAGCAGGACACACAGATTAGGGAGTATTTATAGACCAAAAAANTCTCCAAGTCACTGTTTGTGTTCAGAGCATTTCAAAGTGACTTTTCCCTTACCCCACACAGCAGCTTTGCTCCCTGTATTGCAAACACTAAATTTGGCAGCCATGAACTCACGTGGGGATGGAAAGGTGACACGAGCACAGTGACACCAGCAGGACACACAGATTAGGGAGTATTTATAGACCAAAAAAATCCTAATAAACCCTTGCCAATATTGCCTGACCCACGAGGGAAGGACAAACCTGACATTTCTTTGTCTACGTGTTATTTCCACATATAAACTGAAATAAGTTCTACCCCTACAGTACCCAATTACCATGGAAAATACAAAAGACCCTGCTGATGTGGTGGTTCTGCTGTGTGAGCAATATTAAAAAGATCAGGAATAACAGAAATAAAACACCTACTCGACAGAACTGCCACTGCAAGGAGTGGTGGTGGTGACTGACACAGGGAGTATTCACACAGTTCAACTTAGAGCCATAAAAATTACAAGAGAAAGAACTCTTAAATTAGGTATTTAAGCCTGCAGGTAAAAAGGTAAATATTCTATTCCCTCTAAGTGTCACCTTCCTTTGAGTCAATATTGATTCAAGCTTCCTATCACAACTGTATTGTTTTTATAAAATAAAGCCAACTCTGGAGTTAATCACAACCAGGCTTTCAAAACCTGAAGAAGAAATATTGAGACATTTCAAATGCCAAAAGATTCCATAAACCCCAGTTTGTGCTGGGTTTCCCCCATTCAGTTATCCTTCATTTCCCAGTAGGATCAGATGTGTAACTTCACTGGGCACCCTTCAGCAGCATCCACGGGGAGCAAACACTAAATCTGAGCTCCCTGGGAGCAGGGGAGGACAGGGCAGGACCCTCCAGCAGTTCCACCTTGTTCCCAGGTGTATCACCCCAGCAGAGGAGCTCCTGAACCCCCTGGGCAGTAAAGAACAAGCTGCTGGTGAGAAAACCAGAGCCCAGCTGAGCTGTTCTGCAAACCTTCCAGAGGCCAAAGTCTGCTTTGTGCCCCAAGCTCGACCACAGTGACGGGGTGAGGTCCTGACCCTTGGTGTGAGGTTTGGCTCTGGGTTTGCCTTGGCAGGACAGAAGGAAGATGTGACAGAGGTGATTTACCTTCTCACTGCAGGGGACTTCTACTCAGGCAGATTCAGGATTTCTCCAAAGCACCAGAAGGCCAAGTCCTCCTTTCTTCACCCATGTGAGCAAAGAGACAACACCTGAGATTTTTGGGCTAAAGAAAGCAGAAGTTACCTAGAGGCATCCACTTTAAAAGCTGTTAATCTTCTTCTCCTCCCCCATTCCATCCCCCAGAACCTTTTTTCACCTGAGGATCTTCAGCCACCTCCAGCAAACCCTAGGCTGATCTAAATCACCATAGTCTGTAGAAACAAAGAGGATCCTGAACTTGATATCAAGTGCAGATCTGCCACAAAATTTACCTGAGCTTTAAACCTTGTCCTGGAAAACTCAGGAATTATTTGGCAAATTCATTAGATCAAGGTGTCTAACAATGCTAAGTTTAAAATTGTGTTCTTTGCAAAACAATTTCCAGTCCTAAGTAGACTTTGACAATGACTTTTGGTGAGAAGAGCTCATGACAACCCCATTGGCTGAGTTACCTGGGGGATTCCCTCCCCTGCAGCTTTAAAAATGTGGGACTCCTGCCCTGTACACCATTAGCTGAGGAGCTACAGAGTGTTTTTAACAGCTGGGAATGCCACGAAGGAAACAAAACCAACCAGATTTAGCAGCCAGGGGCAGTGCCAGCTTTCAGAACTGAAACCATGAACTTCTAGAATTTTACTGGTCAAACTGCACAGGGAGCACTTATGGATTTCTGTCTTCCCTTAATCAAATATAAGTTTTATTGGCTCATTACTGCCAATTAGGAAAGATTTGCCTTTAAAAATTTATTGAATGCTGATGGAGAACAACACAAACTCTTACGAAGCACAATATTAATTAGATGTCAGACTCTCGAGTAAACTCAGAGAATGCACAAACAAGAGTAAATATTCAAGTTTTCCATCAACTGTGTTGGATCATCAGAGTCTCTACACTTTGCTTATCATTTTCTTTAGCATTTTCTTTAAGCCACAGGGCTCTTACCTGAACTCTTTCAGTGGGAAGCAAGGAGCATATGGGGGACTCAGGGAGCTTCCCCTGAATTGCTGGAGTCATCATCACCTTTTAAAATCAACCTCTAATCAAATCCATAAAATCATGGAATGGTCCCCATGGGGAAGGCCCTCAAAGCCCATCCCATCCCACCCCTGCCATGGCAGGGACCCCTCCCACTGTGCCAGGCTGCTCCAACACCCAATGTCCAACCTGGCCTTGGGCACTGCCAGGGATCCAGGGGCAGCCACAGCTTCTCTGGGCACCCTGGGCCAGGGCCTGCCCACCCTGCCAGGGAACAATTCCTTCCCAAGGTCCCACCCAGCCCTGCCCTCTGGCACTGGGAGCCATTCCCTCTTGCCCAGTGCCCCTTTGCACACCCACATTAAAATACCTGTAACCCTAAAATTATTTAACCCTAAAATTATTTAACCCTAAAATATGTAACCCTAAATGTATTTAATTCCATCTTAAAGGCAGTTTTTCTTTTTTCATGTTCACCTGAATTCCCATTAGCAGCTTTGTTCCATTTAAAAAATAAAACCAACCCCAAACCTGTTACAGTTATGACTAAATATCATTAAATTGGTCTTGTATCTGGCATTTAAAGTGCTTGGGCTGACAGAAAGCAAGGCCTGTCGAAGCACATTGTATCTAAAGGACCCCCAATGTTCACAGGTCTCGTTTTTAACATACAAATTCTGAACCCCCACACAGAATTGTTTTATTTACACATCGCCTAAAATGCACCTTTGGCATATTAGACTGGATTTTTTTACTGTCTGATGTACAGTTATGAAGACAACTGGCCAGTCAGTTCCCAGATAACTGGAGAAAAATTATTTTGGGTTTTCTTTCACATCCAAACATCTTTTAATTTCTCCACGCCTCCCCAGTCCATGACTTTTAGAAGTCCCATTAAAAGGAATAACTCAGGAACTTTCTGGTAATACATTTTCCATGGTGGAAAAAAGCCCAAAAAACCTTATTTTTAAAAATCAGTTTTGAAGAAAGATAACCTAGAAATGTAGTTGTGGACACCACTTCTGTCTGTACAATTCTTGAGGCTTAAGGAGAACTTCCAGCCAGAAGTTGAGCCCAGAACAAGGAGCAGCCCAGCAGATAGGTTAGGACATGGCCACATTTCCTGGCAGGAATCAGAAGAAGCATTCTAACATTTGAAGCCTCAATCAGCAGGTTTATTGACTTTCTGTGGCTTTTATTATCTGCCTTTTCACTGACAGATAAATGAAATTAAAGGCTTATTTTATCTTGATGTAGAATAAAAACAATTTAGGGTTTATCAGAAATCTTTGGTTTCAGCCATCAAGTATTCTCTGAATTAGATGCTGACAGGATGGTGTGAGTATTACTTATTATCTTTATACTTTTTAAAGTTAATTCTTTCTGCAAAAATATTGTTATAAATCAAACAACCAAAACAAAACAATAACTATTTTAAACTCCAAATCTCCTATGTGTATATGATTAATCTGTATACACATCCTCAAATCCTTGCTGGAAAAAAAAAGCATTCTTCCTAACTTAAGAAAGAGATTCCAATAAGGTGATGAACACATGTGCAGATTTGTAGTTTCCAAAATCAGTCCATGCCCTGGGCTGCACTAAGAAGTTTCTTTCCTTTACCCAGCATCATCCCCCCTCCCTGTATTGGTGACAAGTCATATAAAGATTCCTGGCTACATTAAAGGGCTTCTCAAGAGCAGCCCACAATTTATAAGAGCATTAAGCCGAGCTGTAGAGTGTTTGTGGAATGCAAATGCAAATGGGGCTGCTGCTAATGTCCCATATTTCAGCTGGCAGCCCCAGCCCATGAATTTCCCCTGCAACACAAACGCTCTGCGCTAATGAAAATGAGGCAGAGGAAGCTCATAAGTCTCTTGTTTGTGTTCTAGCACAAAACCAACTCTCAGCATTTGCAAAACCCCCAGAAGCACAGCTACTAAGATGTATTTATTATCAAGGAGTGTTATTTGTTCCATAATTTAACACTGAAGCTGCATTTCTAAGGGCAAACCCCATTTTTTCAGTGGTTGCCTCCTCTGCCACAGCTCCCTCTAAAAGGGAATCTGTTTCTCTGAAGTGTCACATCCCACAGCACAGCTGGGATGAAAACCTTCCTGACATTCTTAGGAAAAACTGAAAAAGCAAGGAAAGGGGTGAAAATCCCTACTAAAAGGTTTCTTGTCTACATAAAAAAATAATATCCATGGCCTGGAAAACCTTCTGTGTCTATACAAATCCTTCTGTACAACTCCAGCCCTTCTCAGGTGTACCTGGATCTCCAAGGAAAGACTTCCTAATATTGAAACATCAGTGTGGAGAATTGTCAGGGGCTGAGCAAAAGGGGCTGTAAAGGGTGGGCATTCAACTGCCCCAGATTCGTGGCAGTCAGGAGGGCTGATTACCTCGGCCATTTTGAAGATTTTATTCTTTTTGAATTCTCTATCAAGCAATGACTATTCCATTGAGCAGTAGCTGGAAATTCCAAAAGTACCTAGGAATAATCTGTCACCTCCATAGGAACACCCAGCTCTGGCTGCACATTGTCCCCCCACATTCCCTGGGACTCGTCCTCAGAGGCTTCAAGCCTCTGAAACAGCAGAAGAAATATTGTCCTCCAAACCTATTTTAGCTTCAAAATTTTGCACAGCTCCCTGGCTGCTCTCTGCCTAATCTGCACCCTGTGTCGAGCTGGTGATTCAGCTCACACCTCCCAGGGTACAGGAGAGAAAACCCTGTTGTGGAATCAGGAATGGATGTGCATTTCTAAGGAGTTTATATTAGGAAGGAGAAAATTGTCATCCTTTAAGCCATCCTTTGATCAATTTATTCTCCAAGCACTCCGAGTAAATTTATCTGACCTTCCTGTTAATTTTGTCAAACAATATTTTCGTCTGACAATGCTTCACTGTTCTGATTATTTCATCCTCTGGAGTCAAATCTTGTGATCTTCCTGCAGAAAAGTCTCATATGGGATTCTGAGAGTGTTTGTCCCTACAAGCATTCCAGAATTCTACTTAAAATAAAAGGAGAAGCTGCATCACAAACATTACCATAGAAACAAACTGCCACAGACAGAGTTATTAGTGAGAATGAAAAGGAAAAGCTAATTCATAAAGATAACTCCCAGTCTCCAGTCTGTAACGGACACAGCTCTAATAGAATAGAAACAGGTTTTATTAAGCACTAAACAAACCATCAAAATAATATTGCTATGTCCTTTATTTAAACAAGGGCCACCATAATTGAGATGAAACTCAAATAAAGAGCCTGACTCTGCAACCTTCACAGACATTCAGGAGCAGCCTCCTGATTGAATCCATCACATCTTTTCATATCAGCCCCTGATTCCCTTTTGCCCAACCACCCCACCATTGTCTCCAAGGCACCCTCTCCATTCACTGCAAATGAAAATGTGATCCCAATAAGTCACCAGGACTAGGAGCAGCAGACCTTATCTAGAAGCTATTTTTCAGCAGCATCGTGCCCTGTTTGTTTTAATCTCCTTTGGTTTATTAAAAAATATCTGCTTTCCTCAAGGAGAAACAGCTCCTACCCATAATTGCCTCAGATGCAGACAGGTCTGAATTAAGGGCACAGGAACTGTGATGAAACTTTGTTGTTGTTCCCATCTGCAGCTTCCCAGAAACAGCAGCTCCAAGGAAGAACTATGAGCAAGACCCAGAGTAAATTCTGCTCCTGGTTCAGATTGTGCACTGCCTTGAGCATCTTCAGGACTCCATAAATTCATCCTAATAATCAGCTTGTCCCTGAGCAGTGCTGCAAATTCCAGAAACTTCCACATTCCCAGTCCTCTGCAGAGGCTTTACTTTATTTCTTCAGCATCCTGCTGTTGACCTTGATGACAATTGATTTCCAAACCCATCAAATGATGATTTTTTTTCATATAACTGGGCCTTCAGAACTTGAATTTCCACACTAAACAACTATCCTTGTGAGACTAGGCTAGCATATTTAAAAATCAGAACGAAACAAATCCAGAACAGAGAAATGTTCTCCATTTACTTTTATTTGAGCTGACAAAGTCAATTTTAAATTTGGGAAAGAACATTTGAAAGAGTCTTTAATGGGCCAGAAAGTTCAGCTGTGGACTGGATTTCTCTGAATGCATTAGATACATACAGGTTAATATATAATAGATATATAATATAGATTTACCACATCTTAAGTATTTAATTACTTCAAATCATTGGCAAAAAAACAATCAACTTCTCAATAACAGCAGAACTCCAATTATAAATCTCTCTGATTTAAGAGCTCTGATGAACAAATCTTTCTGTTCTTGCTCCACTGTTGAACAAGTATAGGCATTCCCCAGCTTTATGACTGGATAAAGGAAAAGCATATAAAGAAACCAAGGAAAAAAGCAATACACATGATTTTCTACTTTTGGGAGAGGTAATTCTTCAATCTTGAACAATTCAAATTTGCATTTGCACTTAAATCTTTTACTGTTGGAGATTCTTTTCAAATAATGCTTGTTTGGTACAAGCAAGTTTCAAAAGAAGGGCAAAATGAAGGCCTGTTTATAATGGTTCCAGTTTAATGTCACAACAGCCCCTCTCCACATGTAATCTCTCAAACACTGTCATTTCAAGGTGCTCATAAATATGTAGAGGGAGAGCCCAAAGCCCTTTTAGCCTATTTTTTTGGGCATATCCAAGAAACAAGCAAAGATAAATTATAATTTTTTACACATACACACACACACCAGCCTTGGTTTGATCATCATTGTACCAGAAGTCAACACCCTGTAAACCAGATTTTCCTTTTGAGAGCCTGCAAGTTCAGGACATTTTGGAAAAAGAGAGGAAACCAAGGCCCTGATTATTCTAAGATTTCTCCAGAGTGGCTCTTTTAGTACCTCCTGCTACGTGAAGTTATAAACAGAGATGAGAGTTCCCCAAACCCTTTATTGTAGCAACACTTCCACAGTGATTTAAAAATAAAATAAAAATAAAAATCACAAAAGTTCCCAAATAAAACACAGATGTGCAATACCCAAATTCTTGTAGAGCCTTGAAGTGCCTGGGAATGAAATTTTTATCGCTCTCCATAAGATCTGGTATAAAGTTGCTGGTTTCTGCAGAGGACACAATTAGATCTTTCTCCCACTCGTGCTGAGAGCACAGCAATGGAAACCTCAAGGGCTGGGACAGAGAAGTGCCCTGCCCAGACCCTGTTTGCAAGTGCCCAGAGATCATCAACTCTCTGAGAATGAAACAGCAGCCAGGTAAAAATCCATGTATGAAAAAATGAGAACAGGATAAAGGTGATGCTTTTGTGATGAAACACATATTTATGCTGTAGATGTGTGAAACACCATTGAACAATGATTTTTTTGTTCTTCCACTTCATAGCTATGCATATTCATATATTTAAAACCCAAGCAAACTGAGGAACGACTGGATGGTTAAAGAGGATCAGTGTTTGTTGGGCAGGAGCACTTGTGAGATCTCTGGGTGGGGCTGGATGGCAGCAGACAGACTGCTGGACATCTGACACAGCAAGAGCTCCCTGACGTGCTGATTTGGGGTGGAATTACAGCAGGGCTTCCCAGGATGTTCCTTGTGCTGGCTTAAACTCATCCCAGCCCTACAGACAGGCCCTGTCCCCTCTCTGTCCCCTCCCCAGCCTGGGGTGGCACAGCAGGATCAGCACTGCCCCAGGGATGCCGTGGAGACCAAAACCAAACCAGCTCCAGAGAAAAAAATCTAAATATCAATGCCAGGGCCTGCTGGGGAGCCCTCAGGAAAGCAGTGCCTTAATCCCACTGAGGTCAGCAGTTCAGAGAGCACAGCTTTCCCCATTTCTGTGGAAAAAATGAAGGGGGGAAAGTGAACATGAAAACCCCCCCAACTTTGATTCCTTACCATGATGCCAGTGAATATTTAATGGCTGAATGTTGAGTTTGCTCCCTATGCCACGGTGCTCTCCCCCCCCC
>VZRX01000836.1:42251-59503 GCA_013398075.1 Notiomystis cincta
CCCACCTTCATTTAAAAAGCTGGGAAAAACCATTATATTGCAATTTCTTAAGATTTTAAGTCAAAGAAGAAAACTCACATCAAAGTTTCACAAATCCATATGATATTTTGAACAAAACCCTCAGATTTTACGCCGTTCCTTCTCATTTCTGTTGTCAGATGCAGCGTGGCATTAGGCTTAAAAGCTCGACAGCACAGGCAGCACAGGAAACAAGAAAAGCAATTAAATTTTGTGTGCTTACAAGTGAAAGTCTGCTGTAAATAACCATGTCAAGTAGATCTTGCTGTGGGTAGGTGGGATCTGAATATTGAGAACTAACTGGAAGGAATGGCAATCAGCAACAGACTGCACAGGGCAGAGCTGGAATGAGAGAAAAGTAGATTTACCCGAGCTGGGGATACAGAAAAATAATAAAAAAGATTAAAAAAATGAAAAGTAAAGAAACACTGATAAGCTGGGTGGGGGTAGAAGGTGAGAGGGCAAGAGAAGAGATCACAGTTCTGTGTTTTTCCTGCTGCTCTGGGTTTCCTCTACACTTTTGATACT
Source organism: Notiomystis cincta (assembly GCA_013398075.1). Taxonomy (NCBI): domain Eukaryota; kingdom Metazoa; phylum Chordata; class Aves; order Passeriformes; family Notiomystidae; genus Notiomystis; species Notiomystis cincta. Next base: position 42,798 of record VZRX01000836.1, read on the forward strand.
CTGCAAAGGTTTGATTTCTCATTTATCAAGTCAGGTGCAGCAGAGTGCTCCCACTGCCAGCATGGCCCTGGAACAGCCAGGCTGGGGAGCTCCTCCAAGCCTTTCAATGTCCAGCACTGCCCTGTCCCTCCAAAGCTCCAGGATTCCCCCAGGGCTGGGGCAGCTCCTCCTTAGGCTTCTCACCCAGAGAAATTCCCTTCTCCCAAGCCATGCCCAGCGCTGAAGCTCCTGTTAGGCTGCCAGCTCCACCTGCCAGTGGGAATGTGTCAGGATGTAAATATGCACATGTCAGAGTGTAACCCTCACAGGATTCCCCTGAAAGCCTCAGGGAGAAGTCCCAGCACTGTTAAATCCAATCCATTTCCCTTCCTCTTTCCCTTTGGAGAAGAGAGCATCTGACCAGTGATGAGAGTGGCCTTTTTAAGGGTAAGGAAAATATAAAGTAATATGAAATAAACAGTAACAAGAGGAGCCAGACTGCAAGGTTTCTGCTTTGTTACCTAGCTTGGCATTTAGAGATAATACAATAACACAAACAGCAGCATTCATTACTAAATGTTTTGTCAGTAGACTCATTTAAAATGATCACATTTTACTCTTTTATTTTTAATACTCAGAAAGGCTTTCATAGCATAAAACCCCCCTCCAGTTCTACTCAAATTATACACTGCCTGATAAAAATCTCACCATGATTGGAGAATGGCCATAGCTCATTCACTAATCATTGCCTGGCATTAAGAGTTGTGAGGAATCAATTATAATCACTATTAAATAAGGGGGTCACCATCAATATGCTTGGAGCCTTGACAGAAATGTGTTAAGAACTCAATTGTTAAATATAATTTCATAAAGATATCTTTCCTGTGATCTGTATAAATGTGGGAAGCTGGAGGTGTAAGGAAAATAATTGCTATGTGAAATAGTAAAATGATGAATAAAAGTTAGGTTTATTTAACAATACCCAATATGGCATCATCCCTGCAGTTAAGGTATTGTCCACAGCTGAAGATCACTGGAAGCTTTGCAGTCCTTCTGATGAGGCTGCAAATAGAAACAATCCAGTAATTTTGGGGTCCAGCATTAACACCAAAGAGTGTTTAAAGCATTACACAGTTTTGGCTGGTTTAGCTTCATGGACAAGTGTTCATTTGGCCATTTAAACTTGAGCTTTTTTTTCCCTAAAGTTTCATTAAAATAGAGGCTGTTTTTATCCTATAATTACACATGAATATCAACTGCTGCTGAATAAAAAGGGTGGCTGAAAATAACAAAATTATTTTGTCCTTTTCCCTCTCTTTCTCTCCCTCCTCACCCTCTGTCTCGTGTTACATTTGCTGTGGAGTCTCCTCATAGAAGTCAGGCTCTAATCTTCTGCCCTCTGGAAAACTCACCCTGAAATCCCTATGATTTCACTGGTAAATTCTGGTTTAGTTCATCCTACTGTTTACAAAGCCCTTAAGAAAAGGACATCTGACAATAATTCTTCAATACAAAACCTGTGCCAGGTGCCAACAGTATCATCACTAGGAAAATAAATCAGGTTATTTCAATGCCCAGCTTGGGTTGTGGCTGATATTATACTATAAGCTTGAAGTCTTGACCCTGTTTGCATGCAAGAATGCACCTTCAAAACTAAACAATGAAACCCAAGGAATTCTAAAGAAATGGAACCCAAGGGCTTTATTTAACTTCAAATTTTTGTCTGCCATGCTGTGTGGAGTGTTGGCAGATGCTGATTTTGGGGGTTTTGGGGGGTTGGTTTTAGATTTCCAACTTTGTATACAGGTTATGAAATGAACTAGTAGCAAAAAGAGAAGTCCCAGGTTTTAAGGAGCAGGAATTTCCCTGTACATCTGCACGGTCAGCTGAGCCACAGGTTCCATGAGAACGCCTGGATAATACATGTGGCTCTTTTTTCTGCCTCCACAGGAAACATTTTCCTGCAATATATGCCCAAATACATCCCCACCGAGTGCTCCCCCTTCCTGGTGTTACATTGGTGCCATAGCTCACTCACAGCTCCTGCCCAAACTCAGCTCCTCACTCTTTCCAGGCATTCTCTGAAATGAAATCCCAGTTCATAACCACCTAAAGGGACTTTCTTATGCTCCTAAACAGCAGAAGCACTGCCACTCCACTCCCAGGTACCTTCCTGATGGCTTGAGCTACACCTTCATTTACAGAAGAGCCCACCCTCCAAAGGTGGCAACTGAACTGTGAACAGCAGCACCAAACAGGTGAGAAAAGCAGGAGTGAGCCAGCAGACACTGTCCTGCTCTTTGAATTCTGCCTCTTGAACAATCAGCATCTGGAAGGATCAATTCTCACAAGCTCCTCCTGCCGAAGGAACAGAAGAATACTCCTGTGCTGGTTGGAATCTCAGGATGGAGGGTGTTTTTTGGCTTTATTCTGCACGGGAACACTGCACCCTGGGTGTGTGAGAGCCGCTGGGGGAGGTGAAATGTTCTGTGCTACAAGAGGCACCAGGGGAGGCAGGAGGCAGGGGAGAGATGCCACCAGAGCCACACCTAAAGCACTTGGTTTATTTGGATTTCTTTCCAGCCATCTGTATCTCATCTTCACAGACAAGAATTGTCTCATCCGCCCTTGACTAGACATAAATTGAGGCACGCTGCAAACACACATTCTATTTAAACAATGGCAGAGATCCTCATTTCAAAGGACATTCCAAAGCCATCCTCCCTTACAAAACATTAGCATATGCTTCTTAAGTGCTCCTGAAATAACATTTGTATCACCACCATCACGTGGTGTTACTCTGCTGCAAAAGCTGCTCTCAGCTGCCTCCGAGTTAAGGCTTGAATCAGAATTTCCTTGCTGCAAATGTTTTTTCTCCAGGGTGGATAATTTTACCTCTCACTCCTCCTGAAAATTACAAGACAATCTAAAAACATCCTCCACTCCTGTTTGTTTTGTGAGAATCTCTTTTACACCAGCCCTCCTTCCAAACAGAAAAGCAGCATAAATTCCATAAACAGAGGAGAACAAAATTCCTGGGTTCTTCTCAATAAATAAGTACAAGGTTTGATTTTTAATCAACCTTAAAACTTGTATTATTTTTAGCATGCTTATTAAAAGCAATGAATTAGCAGAACAAAAATGAAGGAATTATGTGCACATTATAATTTTTCGTTTACAAACCCTAATTAATACCAGTAAATCTCGACAAGTCGTTGTGTCTCAACTTGCAAAGCTCCTGACCTTGGCCTTGCAATGTCAGAACCACCATTCCCAGAACTATGTGAGCTCTTGTATTTGGCTTTAAATTACCCAGTGGTTCACCTTCCCAGGATACAGCTGTCTTGATTAAATAAAGGTATTCATATTCAGAATATTACCTTAAGAGGCAGGGATAAACCAAACCATTCCTATACTTTCAGATCAGTCTCTATTCTACTGAAATTCCAATAATAGCTCATGTGGGCTTGAATTAAACTTCTATTTCCCCACCAGCTCTTTAGGAGAGATTCTGTTTTCATACTTTGCAGAATTATGCATCTATAATTAGTTTAAATCTTAAATAAATAGGCTTAATTTCAGAGTCTTAAAAGCAAGCAAGAGCACATTATTTACCACCTTGTTCAGCAATAAATGGAGATAAGTTCAGATTCTGGTTACTGATTTAGAATTCTGACAATTCCATAAAAAATAGGATATTCACCTAAAATGGGCAATTTCCTTGTTTTTTGTGCCAAACATCAATATTAAGTGGACCTGCTACAAAACCAGCAATGCTGAGCAGAGATCCCCCCCAAATCTGGGTTTAATCACACTTGAGTGATTGAAAAAGAGACTTGCTATTTAAATGTGACAAAAAGGAGCAGAACTAGGGGGAAGAAGCAGGTGATAAGAAGAAAGGTGGTTAAGACAGCATCCATTTGGGAAGAGAAAATCTTATTTCTTTGGAAACAAAGTGATTTTGTGATTGTGTTGAAAGTGATTCAACCTGGATGGGGGAGTTCTGCAGGAGTTAGAGTTAATAAACAGGAGTCTTTTATTAGGAGGAAAACCATGGAGCATTAAGGGGTCAGGACATGGGAACTGTTCCTCTTTATCTCCCACACACCCCATGGATTCTTTCGGATCCACATAAAACTCCTGCTTTTCTTGAGCTGCTCCACTGCCAGGGCTCTGCCCATATTGATTAGGGATAAAACTTTGCAAGGACAGCCAGCAGAATGCAGCAAACATAAATCAAATCAGCAGGGCTGCTTCTGATGCAGTGGAAAGACTCCTACTGAGCCCATTTTGCCACTAGGCCCCACGTCAGCCAGACAACTCCTTGATTTCGTGCTCACATAATGAATAAACACATCAAATTCTGTCATCCATGGGGCAGAGCTGCTGCCTCAGCAACATGCTCACCTTTCCCACACCAGAATTTGGAGTGATAACTTTACCTTCAGACATTGTTTTCCCAAAATAGCCATAGAACAATCACCATCAACATCTGGAATATTTAATTGTCATCATGCTGCTCCATGAAGTCCCTGCAGTACTGAGTTCCATTTCAAACACATCAAGTGAAAGAGTGGATTCCAAACCTTTTTGTGAGACACTCCAAAGGGCAGAATGGAGATCTCAGAGCTGCAGGACTGTTCCAGTTTCGAGTGAAGGTCCCTAATGAGCAGATCTCCTCAGGAGCACACACAGGACAAGCCCAGAGCAGGTGAGGACTCTACCACACTCCTGAGTGTCCACTCAGACACACAAACAGCTCTTCCTTTAATGATTACGATCTCAACACATCACAAAAATTAAGCAATTAATTTTATTTCATTAAAAATTTAAGCATGGCACCAGATAGAACAAATAACTGCTCATCTTGTTGGGAACTCAAATGTCCAAACCTTTGCCTTTTCTAATCTGGGCTCGCTATTTTGCTGTTGAGCAACTTAGTTTTCATTTTTATCCCTTCAGTCCAGATGGATTGCAGGGTTGGCTAACAGCATAAACCTGGTTAATCAACTTTCATGCCATATTTATGTTGCAACAGGGAGGTTTTACTGCAGTCTGCAGTTTACCAATGCATACTGTGGAACACAGCCAGTGGTTTATGTACCCTTCAAATTGCAAGCTGCAGCCCACTTTGCCATCAGTGACCCCAAATCTACTACTGACAACAAGCTCTTGTCTTTGCTGAATACAGATTCAGTTAAATTTAATTAAAACAAAAACAGAAACAGAAACAAAAACAGAAACAGAAACAAAAACAAAACCAACCAAAAAAAATACAAAAAAAACACAACAAAAGAAAACAAAAAACCCAAAACAACAACAACAAAAAACCCAAGCCAAACAAACAAACAAACAAATCCAACCCCACCCCTCAAGAAATTATGTTTCACTTATGAAAGTTATGAATTTTCAAACCTACCCATTTTCTTGTGACAGAGAAACCAGTTAAAAGTCAAGAAACGTGTATTTCCTAAGGAGTTTGGTTTGGTATCACTACACCATTCTTACTGCAAGGTTTTGGCCAAATAAGAACTCCCTTTTACAGAAGCTGCAGTGTAGCTGTGACTGTCATGTTTGGATGGTGCTGCTGTGGTTTTACTGGAGTTATTTTCCCCAGCAAGCTGAAGGGCTTGCAAGGCAAAATAAAAAACCCAAAAACCTGTCAAAACCTCTTCTGGCATCCTGTGTTTCCTAAATCACTTGTGGACATTTATGGCAGCGAGGAACTTGGTAATTAAAGCTCACATTCTGTGGCAAAGTCAGGACTCTGGTACAGGCCCCAATGAAGGGCCTCTGTTTGAGCCACAGCAATTACACAGAGCTGGCAATTAACGTGTTACTCATAAATTGGAGTGGGGAATGAGTTTTGCCTGACACAAGAAGGAAGGAGAAGAAAGGGGAATTCCTCGTGTTGCAGCTTTGCTGCTCCCCCAGCAGCCAGGCCTTGGCACCAGCCCAGTTCCCCCACACTCCAAAGGCCACTCCAGTGGGATTTGACCAGTTCAATCCAATCAAGTTTGCTCTCAATGGCTCTTTTCACCAACACATGGAACCTGGACAACACCAACCTCTCCACATGGTGCTTTGGGGTTTGTTTTCCTTCCGTTTTTTTATTTTTAAGAGGATTTTCTATATGATTTAGCATGGGTTTGTGTTTGTTTTTTCTGGTTTTTTTACAATGCAGCTTAGCCTAAATCAAGTTCCTATGGAGATTCTATGTAGTATATAACTCTGATGGTATTTAGATTAATAACTGTAAAATATTTGAAGGCTTAATGCAATACAAGGTTATTTATCATAAACCAAATATAGTTTATTTCATTAGCTTGAAATACAGAGGCAATTGATACCTGCCACCCCAGGCACTGCAGATTTTTCTCCCAAGGAGAAGCATTCTGCCATTCCCAATGATAAAAAATAAAACTAGAATCCTATTTATAGTTTAAAAATAGTTGTAACGTGGGAGGTTATACATCCACAATCAGGACTAAGTATTATTTGCAAGTGTCCTGGATTAATTTGATTTTAAGGAAAATGGGAAGCCAAAAACACCTGACAATTTTGGGGTGGTGGGATCATCTGAATTGCCTGAAAATTTGGAAACTCCAGTGGGCTCCAGCAGCAGGGGTTTAGCAGAGAGCAGACAAAGTACTTTTAATCACTGTTATCTACAAATTGCATAAACCTCTTCCTACAGCAGCAGTTCCTGAAATTTCATTTTCCTATTCTTTTCCTTCCTCCCTCTACTTCTTATGTTGCACTTTTTAAAGCCAGCCAAGGCCAGGTCATAGTGTCTCACTAGTTAAATATGAAATTTAGAATATTTTAATGTCACAACAAATGTTGGCCTTTCAGCTTTCAAAGATACACATATTTATACCAAACCAGTCATTTTCATAGCTGGGCTACTTTTAGTGTATTGTGTTATGTCTCAGTTAATACCTTTAAAGTACAGTTCAATTGTTTATAAAAATTGTTAAAAAATCGACTGAAAAAAATCTTTCTTAGAGCCAAGGTCCAGTCTAAGTACCAAACCCAGCTGCTGCTGGTGCCTGCTTGGTGCAGGTTCTCAGGCTGGCGCTGCCCATAACTGCTACACTGCAGTCACTTTGGGGCAGCAATGCAATGTTTAAACCCTCTGAGAGAAGCTTCAAAAGGGTGAGAATAGAGTTGATTAAATCAGGAAGAAAGGTCTGCTTTGCAAAAATCCTGTGCTGAGCCCAAAGGGGATTTGTTCAGGACTCAGAGCCCAGGGTGCTGGGACTGGGCTGAAGACACAGCCCTGCTCCCCTGTTTGAGCTGTGAGCTCAGGGAAAGGGACACACGTCCTCATCACAACCAGGGAAAGTCTGCACTCAGCATGTTTGTGTGACTAGCTTAGGACCAAAACAAGAACATTCACCATGCATTTGTCATTAAAACAAAAGGTGTTTTGTCAGAGTTTGAGTGACAATTCCAGAGCAGGGTGGACACCACTTCCAGACAGAGCAGCACCTTTGTTCCAGGGCATGAAGCCACACCAGTTCAGCTCCAAACAGGAACAAGACTATTAAATATTTCCTCAAATCTCTTCCCTTCCCTGCTCTCTGTATTGCTGCCTGTCACTGGTTGTCTTTTCTCTCCCATTGGAGCTTCACCCTTCTTCTGGGTCTCTCTCCTTAAAAACACAACAAAAAATCTTTCTCTTATAATTGAAAGATTTCCACATCCTTTCATATTTCCACCTCATAACAAACCTGAGCACTGCTCTCCTCCTTTTGGCACTGGTTGAAACATTCAGCTCCTTACACCAAAGAACCTGAATTTGGGCAAACCCAGCCCAAGACTCACCTCAGTGACAACCTAAATGTTATTAGTGTGCCCTTACTAAACTTAGCAGCACAGTTGTGGTTCAGCAAGGATTCACCTTCAACTCCAAAAATAAACTCCTTAGATTCCTCTTGTCCTTGTCTGTGGAAGTGCAAAAATCACCTACATGCGCTTCTTGGGAGCTGCTCAGTGCTCAGCTGTGGGGAGCTGGTGAGAGACTTCCAATTGCAGACCAGCAATATTTCTAAGACCAGGATCTGCAGAATTGTTCAGCTTTTGTCACAGAGGCATCCCTGCTGTCAGTTTTCATTTTTTACTGATCCATTAATCCTAAGAAATCCTACTAGAAACAATAGAAGACACTGCCTTGCAAACCCCTGTTCTCTTATGTTCCAACATCCTCATTTCCACAACTGCCTAATTGCATCCTTTCATACCAAATTCTTTACAACCTTCCTGTAATTAGAATTCTCTGCTCCTCTATAAATGGAACTCCTGGATTTAACCAAGGAGCCAGGTTCCCTCATGGCTTGGTAAGGAATGAGAAGCACTGGTTTAAAGTTCCAGCAGAGTTTCAGCCATGAAGAATGCCAAATGGCAGGACAGAAACCCAAAAGCTGCATCTGCAAGCCTTAGTGCAATAAGCAGTCTTTCTTCTGCTAAAAATCACTTTTCTAGAATTGAAAATAAGATCTATCTTCAGTATTGTCTATGTTTTAAACTCCCATTGCTTTTGTCTTTTCTTTGATATTTTTATTTTTCTGCTGAGATATTTCTATAATCATGAGGAATATAACATGACATGACATGACATGACATACTTTGTGTACTTGAATGGAAAGGAGAGGTACAGAACTTCCTAAATCACATGTGTATCTATGGAAGTCTTGATTTTGTAACATGAAAAAGACCCCAAATTGTAATTTTACAAGGGTTTCTCCAGTGATCCTCATTCGGCTTTGTAACACCTAACTGGATTCTTGAAAAACTTAAAACCTTAACTCATATACCCAGGCTCCATCACATCAACTACTTTACAGGCCCAGATACACAGTATTAGGGGTTTTCTCCTCCTCCTGTCTGGAAAAAAGGATCAATCCAACAAGTCAGCCACACAAGGGGGAAATCTGAGCTTTTCAAAGTGTGCTTCTTAGAGCAACATTATATTAAGACAGACAACACTACAGATATAGAGTCTTAAAATATCCTCTCTCTGTGAGTCTACATGCAAAGAGTTCCCCTGAAATCACAGGAATTCTGCTATGGCTTCAGACCAGCCTGAGGGCTGAACTTTTTAATGGCAGAAAAATACTACAGGAGAATAAAAGCCAATGTGATTTGATTCATCTGAGCATCAAACCCACAGCCCCTGCATGTCTGGGTGCAGTTTGATGCACATAAAACCTGATATTTGGATCAGCAGGTTTAGCAGCTCATGTTATAAGGAAGGAGAATTAGAACCAGAAAAAACCTAGTCCTCCCTGGTGCTGAGGACTAAGCACAACATTTTGGGTGTTTTATAACGCAGGGGAATTCATAATTAAACATCTCATAAGTAGGAGTATTAGTTGCTTTAGAGGAAATGGGCTGCCATGGGAATCAACAAAGAGAATCAACAGGAGATGCTGAGATGCCTCTTAAAATCCCCTGCCCCTCTGGAAGTTAAATAATTTATTGGTGATGCAACGGAATAATCAGTTTCAAAAAGGACTCAGAAGTTTGCCAGACTGTTTTTGCCAAGCACCAGTAATAATAATGAAAGTATTGATTTCCTTTTATTAATAACTCGGGATAAGTGCAGAGTGCAGGATATTCATCTCAACTTCCAACAAGCCCCCAGCTCTAGGCAGAGTGCACTGGACTCTATTTGAGTAGATCTCAGGCTTTGATGTTGAATATTCTGCTGTTTTATTGATGGAAGTATCCTTCTTTTTGTATCACATTTCTGACTGATCCACAAGCTTTTGCATAACACAAACCAGCTGCAAATGGGTCAGACCAAAGCTGACCCAGCTGCCCACATCAGCTTTTCCTGTTAATATGTCAATAGTAATAAACCAAGGAATTTCAACTATTTACAACCACTTATTATCTAAACCAGTTTCAATAAAATTGATGTTGTTTAGACCATTGGCTTATTTAAAACAAATTTAGCTAAGACTGTTAAATCCATCTCTAAGTTACTTTACCATGCTTTATAGTCCTTCCCTTGACATCAGTGTCACTGATGGGCTCTAACTATGTGGTTAATATTCTAAGAACACAAAGTTTTTAATTTTAGCTATTTGTCTCCTTCTCTTTGTCTTGGATACATCTTTTTTGAGAACCTCTCGCAGCCCTTAAGAAAAACTATATAAGGCCAGAGCTGTTTTCAAATACAAAGTCTGTTTTAGAAGTTCAGCATATGGATATGGGGTGGGTTTTCCTGATTTTTCCCTGCTCCTGCCTGCCCATGGGTCTCGGTATTCCAAAGCCTTCCCAGCCTCCAGCCCCTTTGGAACTATCAGCACTTCCATCACCAATCCCTGACATGGATCACAGCTAGGAAGTCAGGATTTCTTTCACCCTTTTAACCAACCAACTCAACTAGAAAAGAAAATCACACTCCAAATCTCTGCTTCATTGCAAAGTGATGAAACTTTCCAGAGGATTCCAGCCCCAGAGCCCATAATAACTCTTCCATTATTGCTGCTGGTATTTCATGCAATTGTTTTCCTCCTGGTAGGATGTACAATTCACAGCAGCAGGACTACTTTGAATGAGGCATCAATTCATAGCTGCAGGCTCTCCACAGAGCCAATGGCCACTTTTAGTCCTTCCAGTGTCCTAAGTTTTTATTATCTATCTGTCTAGCTAACAAGAAGTGAAAAATTATTGGAGTAAACCCCAATGTTTTAGGATTAAAGCCACCATTAAGTAAGAGAAATGAGGAGCCAATCTTCCACGTAAGTGGAAAGCGCCCTATTCCATATTCTCACAGCAGCACTTTTGAACCTGTCCCTAAAGCACAGCTTGCTCTCCTCAGCATCAGACACAGCTGATTACATATCAAAAGACATTTCCAAGGACCCCTAAATTATGCCAAAATTTTTACAGCCCACCTCTTCTTGACATCAAACACATGAAGGTCATGGACAGACCCACAGGTTTAAGGGGAAAAAAGAGAAAAAAGAAAAAAAACTGGAGATGGCCACACCTAAGTTGAGGCAAGAGCTGGTTAATTCAGACAGGAACAGATGAACTCCTAAGAACTTGCCCACAGCTATGGAGAGCATTGTCTCACTGTTTGCCAGACAATAGTGATATTGAGGGGGGTGGTTTGGGATTCAAATGTTGTTAAAGGTTTGATAGCTGTAGTAGCTACCTAATGCTGGCTTCTGTTTGGGACTCAAGAGGAAAACTTCACTCTGGGCCAGAGGCAGCTTTACCAGAGGCTGGTGTTGATCATCACTCACTCCCCCTCCAGTGTGGCAGGTGAGTGCTCCAAACACCCCATGGGATGAGGCTGCGATTTGCCAGGAAACCCCTCTCTTGCCTTTTCAAGCCGGAGGAAAATGGTGTTTCCCAGCAAGTCTCACAGGGTATTTCCCGGGGTGCTGTGCCTGTCACAGCCTGCCTTGGACACGGGGGATTTACAGCTGTGGACAGCCCTTGCCCTCTCAGGGAAAGCAGAGAGCTCTGCACAACCCCTGAGTGCTCCTTCTTAGGAAGGAACTGAAATTTAGGACGTTTTAAAGCCTTGCAAAACATAAATCTCCTCCTAACCTTACCCTGCATGTCTCTACAAATGGTGCTACAGGCAAAGGTTGTGGTGCACCCTGAGGTTCCTGTCCTCCCCGGGAGGAGCAGGGCAGAGCAGAGCTGGCTTTTTAAACCGAATTCCAGCACAAACTCCATCATTCCCTCTTGACAGCGATTCCCAATCTGCCTTAAGCACAGCAGTGCAGTCTTCCTGGCTGTTCTATACATTACATGCTCAGGCTAGCAATGATTGCTGAATATTTTTCTTTCACCTCTCTGTTTAGGAGAAGCAACAGTGGAGGGAGGTAAGAAAATCCTGTTTGCAGTAGAAGAAAATGACTTTAACTTGTATCAAAGTTCAACCACAAATTTAATATTATAAATATTTTTTCACATGAGACTATGTCCTGCTCATTCCTGTTCTAATGTCAATTAAAAAGCAGCAGCAGGCAGAGGGCCAAAGGGCTTCAAACCCCAAGTTTTACTGTTACATGGCATCAATTCTTTTACCTCTATAAGAAAAAATACACAGAATAACATCCAGAAGACATCATTCTCTCTTTTTTTTTTCCTTAGCTGAAGAGCTTCCATGGACAATCAGCCTTAAAATAGGTACCTTAAAAAGATGCATCTTGATGTGTGTTTGTAGCTCCATAAATGAGCACAGATTTTCTTTTGCCCTGACTGTTAATGGCCAGGGTAGAGCTGATAATAATAAATACACAGCAGTGCTCAGGAAGGCAGCAAGGATGTTAAGAATTTCTATATGAGGAAAAAGAGTCATAAAAAGGGATTTCGAGGTCCCAATACCAGAACTATAAAGAATAGACTTAATTTGCTTCAAAGGGATTTGTTGTCTAAACAAAGCCTAAAACATCCAACTCTGTAGACCTCCTAAAATACTTAGAATCTGGATCAGTAAATAATGTGGGTAACCAGACTTCTGCTCAAGCTTTTCCTTTTTTCCCATACTTATACAGGATTTATTAGGGACATTTTTTATTCAGAAAATTGCTCAGCATCTTAAAGGGATTCAGAAATGGGTTCTCCTCCCTCCTAAAAAACCCAAACACTTTAGTATAATATCAGCAGCAGTTGCAGAATGAGTCATTCTACTCATATTATCTATAAATTACAGAAGTAGTGGCTTCATGTTCTCATGAAATGCACAAAACTGTGCAAGAATGAAAAGTTATGTCATAATTCTACACACTTCCAAACTCACCAGTATTATTAGCAAATACATTTGCTAATTTGGATATTTGAAAGTGGAAAGTGATGATGAATAAATTGAAAAATGGGTTTAGGAACCCCTAGTTGTCCAGGCCTTGTGTTTTGTGTCAGTAATCTCATTTATTACAGAAAAATACCTGTTAATACATGCAACTCATGGGGCACTCATAGAAACTCTGTAATAGAACTCATCTGCTGTGATTTCCTGTAGAGACCATGATTCATTCTGGACCAAAACCAATTTAAATACTTTCTGCTTTCAGTTAAAAGAGGTTTCTGGCACGAGATGTTAAAACTGATTAGTTTTACTGCCCTTCTAACCCATCTCTTCCAACCAAAAAGGCCTCAAAATGCAAGATGCCACCTACAAACTTGGTTAAATGTAATTAAAAACTAAGACCATCACCAGTGGAGCTCCAATAGCAAAGTTTATATTTGACTGAAGGTCCCACTGCTAAGAGTTGTGGAGTCCTTACATGGCAAAATTCTCACTACAGAATTTAGCAAGTACTCAGCTACAGAGGGGCTCTTGCATCCAGCCAAAAGACAAAACTAATGATCTGGCAGGAAACACACTCCATACTTGGTACTGTTTGTTATTCAAAATGTCTGAAGAACCATCTCCACCAGACTGCTTTTGAAAGCAAACTATAGAGCAGCCTAGAACCTTTACATTTTTACACCCAGTCAACATTTAGGATCTCACACCCCATCACTTGTAAACTAAATATTCAGAACTCTTCTCTGGTCAAAAGCCAGTTTCAAACTTAGGACTTGCTCTTCCAGCTCCCAGGAGGAGTCTTGGAGGGTAAAGAGATAGGAACCCCCCAAAATTTGGCTCTACCATTACATGGTCAGGGGGAAATGTTGCAAGGGGACCCTCAAAAGCTTATGGCCATGTCACAGAGAAGAAAACTAAGACAACACATGGAGTTGCTGAAGATGACAGTCCACAGAAGGAAAAAAGAACCCAAGAGTTAGAGATCTACTGGTAAACCCATCTTTTTCTTCAACTGATTGCTGGGTTTGTTTCTATTTATTGTTGCTAACACTGTCCTCCCCACAAATAAACACATTCTATTACTCCAGCTTTCCACAGAAAGATCCATGTGCAACCCAAATCTCCCAAGGTTTCATCTGCTAAACACTAACCCCAACACTGGAAGAATGATTTCATTTTTCTTGTAGAATTTTCTAGTTTTGTAGTTTTTCTGTGCCCTCTGATTACTTAAACAATACACTGTTTTATCTTTGTCAACATTTATGTTTCTTCTTAGTATCAAAGGAAGCTGAAATCCAGGGATTTCTAGGAAAAATTTTTGTTCTCATACAAGCATCTGTGCAGCCCCAGGTTTCAGCTGTAGCCCCGCTGCTTTTATTTTTCACATTTGATTAATAAATAAATACAATATTTTTCTTGTTTGTAGCTGGCAAATCCCTTCTGAGATGCACAGCCATGCTGATACAAAAAGGAAACAAAAGCACTGGAACTTTATTGTAAACAGGCTCTGATTTTGGACTCTTGAGTTCTCTCGGGTTTTAGAACTGTAATTTAACCCTCTGGACTCAATAAAATTTTAATGACTACATTACAATGAACTAGTAAAAATACATATAATTTGACACAGATGCCCATCAATCTTTAGGGTCTTCATTTCAACATATTCATTGTACTGTGTAAATATACTCAACTGGAAAAACTAAATTTTTGGTTTAGTAACAATGCAGCAATATATATAAACCCCTGTTTGGAGATCTTTAAAAGTTACTTGAATTTTTTTAAATACAATAAATACAAATAAAATCATATCTTCTTATATCAAATAAGTCAAAGGCAACTTCTCTTGCATCCTTTCTACCTTAGATATGCTCTGGATGCTTCTGGATTGGATCAAAAAGCAAAATTGCCCAAGGAAGCATTTGGGTTTCCCCCCTATTTGCACAGAATTAAAATTCATTGCAGACTTTATAATTTGTCAGTAGCACTTAAAGTATTATTTATAAGACATTTAAGAAACTTTTCATGGCAAACTTACTTGGTAAGTTCACTGCTCACAGCTTTGGTTGGAGGTTGGCAAACCTTGTCAAAATCCAGTATTCCTAATTTCATGTGAGGATCTATATTCACAAGATTTTCTCAATAAAACTGCTAATCACCAAGATCATTTCAACCACCAAAAACTCAATACATTTAAAAAAATTACAAAAACTGGTCTTAAAAATAAGTATTGAAGCACTTAAGATGGAAACCCAGCAGTGTTTAGTGTTTGTGAAAGAGAATCAGAACAGGACACAGCCTCTGCACTGAGAGAAACCCCTCGGTGTCCAGGAGAGACAGCCAAGGATCTGGGTTCTCCCAAGACCCACGAGGCAATGCTTAGATGATGATATTCCATTGGGAGATTCCTTCTGTCCTGGGCTGAAGGGCAGAGCCAGATCCCAGTGCTTTAATGCCTGACTGGATTCACACAGCTGCAGCTGCTGGGTGCAGGAACACGGCATCGTGGGCTCTCCTCTGCCCACAAAGCACAGCAGCCACTGCTCGGTGCTCAGCCCCTCCCAGCAGGGGCTGCTCGCTGGTTGGGAAGGGTCCTTGGCCATGGATGATCTCAAAATGCCTCAGTCTTGTGTCAGAAGAAGACTGAACACAGTCTTCCTTTGGTTTCTTTTCAAACTCTCCACATTATTTTATAGACATTTCAGTTTGGGCTAGCTCTATGTCCTATTTGAATATTCCAGCTGTGTGAAAGAGGCAAACAAAACAGCCAAACAAAAACCCCAAAGCAACACTGTTACGTTCTTTTTCAAATATCTTTGAATGCTGATTTTTAGCCTGTACTTCTAAACCTAAATCTGAACTACGGAAGTGTTTTTAGGTACTCAGAGGTCTTCCTGCTTTGCTAAGGACATTTTATTTAGGCTTTGGAGACCCACTGACAGCCTGGATACATACCCAACTGTTTAGACAGTCTAAGGCATTGTAGTACCATAAACGAAATAAAATTGCTCCTCCTGCATCTCGTAAAAAGACCTTTGTTTATGCCACTCTCATCACCATTATTTGTAAGCCATATTACTTGCCACATTACCGGCCCAGAAATAACTGCATAAGAAAGAAATGAGCCCACATTTACAGAGAAGAGCTTCCAGAAGCTTTATCTTACCATTTCCTCGCATCATTTGATACGCTTGGCTGGACCTCTGAGTAAAAATAAATTATCACTTGAAGTTTGAAGGTGTACTTTGGTAGCGGACTAAAATTCATGCCTCTTTTCATTTGATTACTGCTTCAGGCTTTCTTTTTAGGCAGCTTCAAAAGGGGGAATATATATATATATATTTATATACACTTTTTTGTGCTGAGCTGCCTTTTTAAGCTGGACAAATATGAGTTACAATGTGCTTCAAGGGAAACAAAAAAGGAGCACATTAAAAACTGTCACTTGTATGAAGAAAATAACTCCTGAAATAGACATTTCCATGTTTTCAGGACAAATTCATCACTATCACAAGCAGACTTCTTAAATATTCTTCTTAACTTTGCTGGGAAAATAAGGCATCTATAGCAAAAAATCCCAACTGCGTTCAAGTTTAAACATAATTTTGCTAAACATCTAATTGATTATTAGGGTCTAATGACTTATGAAGCCTACACGGTCATAGATATTATCAACAGAAAATTTATGATTTCATTATGATTCAGCAGAATTACCCAGACACCCAATGTGAAAACGCTTACAGTCCTCAGCTTTGTTCCTCATGTAATTCTGTGCATAATGTTTAGTCATCCAAGCCTATAGAGAGAAATTTGATCAAGAGAACTGGAACAAAGTTTAGATAGCTTCTGAAATCTTGATTTGTTTGGTTAGTGGTGTGAGTTTTCACTGCCATGCAGCTCCTGTCCTGCTTCTGTCCCCACAGCAGAGCCCCAGGATGGCTGAGGC
>VZRX01000837.1:268-14934 GCA_013398075.1 Notiomystis cincta
CTGAGGGAGCGACCTCCGCCCGCGGCTGAGGGGTAGCCGGCCCCCTCCGGCAGCGAGGGGAGCCCGGCTCCCGCGGTATTGCTGCCCGTTCCCAGTGCTGGGCACCGCCGGCCTGCCCGACGCTCCGGGCGTTACCCTGGGCCTCCAGCTCACATCTGGAGGGACCAGGGGTGTGTGGAAGCTGTGTGTCCTTTCCCCAGTACATCCCAACTCACATTTGGAGGGAAAAGTGGTCTGGAAAGTGTGGCCCCCCCCTTCTCCTGGATAGAAAAGGGGTCTGGAAAGTGTGTGCCTCTGTCCCCAGTCCGTCCCAGGTCACATCTGGAGGGAAGGGCAGTGTCGAAGGTGTCCCCCCTCCCTGGTACATCCACGCTCACACCTGGATGGAAAAGGGGGTCTGGAAGTTGTGTGTGCCCCCTCCCCAGTCCATCCCAGCCCAGAGCAGGGGATAGAACTGAATGATCCAAGTCCTTCCCACCCCAAACCATTCCAGGTGATGATCCTGTCATTCTGCATGATCCGTGTGGGTTTTTGTGAGCGACTGGCTGGATTTTGCCCTTTTTTTGGGGGTGTGGGGGGCTCCCTTGGCAAACAGCTGGAGCCCCCCACTGCCATGGTCAGCAGCTCCATGGGAATGACCAGGAGGTGCCCATGAATCCAGGGCTTGTCCCAGTGTTCAAAGCACTCTCTTGAACCTGTTGCTTCCCAAGGAATGAATTACAAAGCCACGTCAGGGGAGGTTTAGGTTGGATTTTAGCAAAAGGTGCTGGTCCTGTGCCGACCTGACTCTGTTTTGCACAGCTCCTGTGCACACCTGGGCTGTGTTTCCCTCCAGGTAGTTTTCACTTGTTTGGGTCAGGGAAATCAGGCTCCAGTGTTCCCATCCCACCTCTAGAAGCCTCTCAGGAAAGACAGGAGGGAGAGGGAATCATTCCAAGGTGAGGGAATGTTGTGCCCTTGGACTGCTGCCCATCCCCAGGGGTTGAGAAACAACTTGGCCAAGTGACCACAGCACAACAAGACCCTGACGTGCCTCAGCCCAGCTGTCCTGAGCAGTGAGCACTCTCTGCTTCCCTAATCCCAGTGTTTTCCCACATTTTGGGAGCTATTCCTGGCCTCTGCAAACACGGTCAGACCGCTGGTGTGTTTGTGTGTTTATTTGGGAAGATGTTTTCCCCCCCATCCCAGGGGTGGTGTGGGGCCTGGTGGCCTCGGCGAGTGCCAAGGAATGCAGGTGCCTGTCGTGGAGCACGTGTGGCTGGTGGCACGGACAGGGAGTCCTGGAGGCTGGGAAAGACCTCCAGGATCACCCAGTCCAGCCTTAAAACACAGCTGAGGGCTGAGCAGCAGCCAGGGTGGGATTTCTCTGCCTCCCTCACAGTGACTCCTTCAGGGAGTTGTCACCGGGTCGGGTTTAGAAGCAGCACTGGAAGGCAGAAAGTGCAGCTAAAGGTCATCTTTAGTGGGTGTTAAATCCGTGCTCACACGGGGATTTCTGTAGGATTTCTGCTCCAGAAACCCCCCCTGTGTGTGGGTTTCGGGGCTCCCTCAGCTGTGCACCCTGTCCTTTCCTTCCTTAACACATTCCAGTTGTTTTTTCTGGGACAGACTGCAGACACTGCTGGAGGTAACTCCTTGTTTTTGCCTGTTCCACCCCAGCTATGCCAGTGAGGGGTGTGCAGAGCCCTGTGTTCCCTCAGGAGCTGTTTTTCCTCCTGTAAATGAATTCCTGGAGAGGCAGCTCCTTCTCCCATGGGCAGTTCCCTTCCTTGAAAGCCACCTTTCAGCAGCAGATTCTGGATCTGCTGAGCAGTTCCAGGGCAGCCTTGGAGGTGCCAGAGTCCTGTTGTTTGTGTTTTCCGTGGCTGCACGTGGCATCCGTGGGCTAAATTAAATTAATTTGTGGTCTGAAGCACGCACAAGAGCCGGCAGCAGTTGGGTTTGGCTTCTCGAGATAAACTTGGATAACACAGCCCTTCATCTGCAGAGTCATCAGCCAGCTCGTTAATTGGATTCTCGTCCAATTAGCAGGGAAGAGAGGGGTGGGAGAGGCGCGGGAAGGGCCAGGACTGAGCTCTCCTCCCACATTACCTGGACCTGCCTGGCAGGGTCACCCCGTGCTGGGTTATTTGTGTGTGAGTGACCCAGGACGAGATCCAGGTGTCTCTGCCGGCTCCGTGGAATGTGGAGCTGCGAGGAAATTCCATGGAAAAGTCCGGGAGCGGCTCGTGGCACACAGAGGGGTTACAGCTCTGGCTGTTCCCCACCCACACTCTGTGTGTGTGTGCACAGATTCCTGCAGAGCATCCTGGAGGGAATGAATGCCTTTGGGAAGAGATTTGTGGGGATGTTGGGAATCACTTCCCTGAAAGCTGCTAAACCCAGTGCTGAGGTCAGGAATGCTCCAGGAGACGCCTGTTTATTGGGATGAAATCCCATTAGTGCAGAGGTCAGGGGGCAGACACCCTGTTTGGGAATCTTTCAGTCACTAATTAATTAATTTGGACCCAGAAGGCCACGTGATGCTCATCACTCTGGTGCTTCCATTGATTTGTTACCCAAATAATTTTAATTTTTAGAAAGAGAGTTAGAGGCCTTGCTGGTTCTGCTCTGGTTAACGAGGTGCTGATGGGTCAAAGGTTGGACTCCACGATCTTGGAAGTCTTTTCCAGCCCCTCTGATTCCACTCTCAGTTGAAAGTGCTGGAGGGAGAATGTCCTGGTGTTAATTGCCTTAATGAAGTGCTCTAATCCCTCCTTTTTTTAGGGTTTTAAGGAAACTTGTCAGAAGTGCAGGAATCACTCACAGTGAGACAATGCCTGTCAGGGTCTGTCTGCTGATTTTAAACCCAGTCCTGCCTCCTGCCTAAAATTGTTGTCCAGATGATGAACACACAGCTCCTGTGTGAGCCATTCCTGACAGAAACTCTCCTTCCCACATTCCCTGTGCAACCAAACCTCAGAGCACAACCCTCTGGCCTGGTGGCAGTGGCAGGAGGCTGAGCAGAGCTGGGATTTGCTCCTGGTTGTTTCCTTACAACCCTTCAGCCCTCTGGCAGCAGCTCAGGAGCACCGGTGTGGTTTCAGCTCTGGCTCTGGGCCGGGATTCCCGTGGCAGAGTTTCCCTCAGAACGTTCCAACGCGGGAAGCTGCGGCCACACCTCGGGGCTGAGGTTTCTCACTGGGCTTTTTATAAAAACCCCGTGACTTGGGCTCAACAACAACAACAGAAACAGCCACCCCTGGGTCACAGAGGGCCCTGGTGGGCAAGGAAGCCAAACTCCCAGGTGGGAGCAGGGATTTGGGATGTGTTTGTGCTTGGGGAGGCTGATCCTTGCCTGAGCTGGGAATGTGTGCGCTCGAGCACGTTGGCCCCCGTTACTCCAGGCAGGTCTGGTGCTTCAGAACCTGAGGCCTTTGGAAGGAGCCGACCAAATGTTGTGGAAAATGTGGAAGAGCAGCAGCCTGAGCTGCTGGGAGAGCTGGGAAGTGGTGCTGGGGCAGGGGGGATGCGTAGGGATGTGGGAACTGGAGTCTCTCTGCTCAGAAATCAGTGTGGAATGTTGAGTTTATGGAGTCATGGAATCCTGGAATGGTTTGGATGGGAAGGGACGTTAAACTCATCCAGTGCCACCCCCTGCCACAGGCAGAGACACCTCCCACTGTCCCAGGGTGCTCCAAACCCTATCCAGCCTGGCCTTGGACACTTCCAGGGATCCAGGGGTAGCCACAGCTTCTCTGGGAATTCCATCCCAACCCCTTCACCACCCTCATTCCCAATATCCCATTATCCCACCTCCCCCAGCCCTGTGGCAGTGGGAAGCCATTCCCCCTTTTCCTGCCACTCCATCCCTGGTGCCCAGCCCCTGCCCAGGTTCCAGTGTGTCCAACATCCGTGTCCATCCCTGTGTTTGACCCTCAGGTACGTGGGGAACCTCTCCAGGGACGTGACCGAGGCTCTGATCCTGCAGCTGTTCAGCCAGATCGGACCCTGCAAGAACTGCAAGATGATCATGGATGTAAGAGCCTGAATCCTCTGATTTCCATGTTCCTCAGAGCTGCTGGCTCCAGCCTGTGCTTGTGGGTCTGGGAATTCCTCTGGAAACGGGGCACAACCACCTTAAATAAATCTGGAGATGCACTCAAAATGGTTTTGGCATCATTTCTGCCACGTGCCTGGTGGTAAAGGAAGGGTGGACGTGGAGAGGGGGAATGAACTCATTAAATCACGAGGGGGCTGCAAATGAGGTTTTAAAAACTCCTCACCAGAATTTTTTAATCTTTCTAAAGCCGAATTGAAATCCCTGTGAGCACTGCCAGTCCCTGCAGAGTAGGAAACCCTGTCCTTTGGGGCTGTTGAGGTGCCAGCAGTGAGAGAGGCCGAGCGGAGTGTGGGGTTGTATCCCTAATCCCGGGCTGGTTTCCTGTCTCAGACAGCTGGCAATGATCCCTACTGCTTCGTGGAGTTCTACGAGCACCGGCACGCGGCCGCCGCGCTGGCTGCCATGAACGGCAGGAAGATAATGGGTAAGGTAAGCTGCCGTGCTCAGGGGTGAGTCTGCGTCCAGGCAGGCTGTGCCGCGGGATTCCAGCGGGAAATCCCGCTGGGAACGGAGGGGACACGCTGCAAATGCCCGGCTGTTTGCTGGGCTGGAGGTCTTGGAGGGACACGGCCCTGGAGAGGAGTTCGGGGCGTTGGGAGAAGTTAAGAGTGGTGGGAGGAGAAGTTCGGGGTGTTGGGAGGAGCTCAGAGTTGTGAGGAGTTCAGGGTGTTGGGAGAAGTTAAGAATGTTTGGAGGAGTTCAGGGTTGGGAGGAGGAGCTCAGAGTGTTGGGAGAAGTTCAGAATTTTGGGAGGAGTTCAAGGTGTTGGAAGGAGGAGTTCAGGGTGTTGGGAGAAGTTAAGAATGTTTGGAGGAGTTCAGGGTTGGGAGGAGGAGCTCAGAGTGTTGGGAGAAGTTCAGAATTTTGGGAGGAGTTCAGAGTGTTGTGGAGAGGGATTCAGAGTGTTGGAGGAATTCGGAGTGTTGGGAGAAGTTCAGAATCTTGTGAGGAGTTCAGGGTGTTGGGAAGACTTGAGAGTTTTTGGGAGGAACTCAGAGGGAGCTGGGGATGTGGAGCTGGAAGAAGAGCCACAGAATTCCAGAGTGGTTGGGTTCGAAGGCCCCTCTGGAGATGATCCCGTGCCCAACGTTCATTCAGAGCAGGGTGCCCAGGCAGGGTTTTGACCTCTGCAGAGAAGGAGACACCACAGGCTCTTCCAGGCCTCCAAGGAAAATTTTCCCTCCTATTTTCCTTCTTGTTTTCCCCATATTCAGGTGGGACTGCCCTGTTGCAGTCCTTGCCCCTTCCCCTGGCACTGGGCACTGCTGAGAAGAGTCCATCCCCANAAGGAGTTCAGGGTGTTAGGAGGAGTTCAGGATATTGGGAGGAGGAGTTCAGAGTGTTGGAGGAGTTCAGGGTGTTGGAGGAGCTCAGAGTGTTGGAGTTCAGGGTGTTGGAGGAGCTCAGAGTGTTAGGAGAAGTTCAGAATTTTGGGAGGAGTTCAGGGTGTTGGAAGGAGGAGTTCAGGGTGTTGGGAGAAGTTAAGAATGTTTGGAGGAGTTCAGGGTTGGGAGGAGGAGCTCAGAGTGTTGGGAGAAGTTCAGAATTTTGGGAGGAGTTCAGAGTGTTGTGGAGAGGGATTCAGAGTGTTGGAGGAATTCGGAGTGTTGGGAGAAGTTCAGAATCTTGTGAGGAGTTCAGGGTGTTGGGAAGACTTGAGAGTTTTTGGGAGGAACTCAGAGGGAGCTGGGGATGTGGAGCTGGAAGAAGAGCCACAGAATTCCAGAGTGGTTGGGTTCGAAGGCCCCTCTGGAGATGATCCCGTGCCCAACGTTCATTCAGAGCAGGGTGCCCAGGCAGGGTTTTGACCTCTGCAGAGAAGGAGACACCACAGGCTCTTCCAGGCCTCCAAGGAAAATTTTCCCTCCTATTTTCCTTCTTGTTTTCCCCATATTCAGGTGGGACTGCCCTGTTGCAGTCCTTGCCCCTTCCCCTGGCACTGGGCACTGCTGAGAAGAGTCCATCCCCATCCTCTTCACACTCACCCCTGAGACATTTGGAAGCCATTCCCTGTGTCCTGTCCCTCCATCCCTTATCCCAGTCCCTCTCCAGCTCTCCTGGAGCCCCTTTAGACCCTGGAAGGGGCTCTGAGGTCCCCCTGGATCTTTCCCTTCTCCAGGTGAACATTCCCAGAGCAGAGGAGCTCCAGCTCCTGTTAATTTAAGAACAAACCCTCTCCTTAGATAAATGTCTTAAACTTGAGTTTTAACCCCAGCCTTGCACATGGGGGGGCCTGTAGGGTCAGAATCAAAAACTTGAAATGTCTGAGCTTTTGGGGATTTTTGGGGATTTGCCAAATTTGATGTGTGATTCCCATTTGCAGGAGGTCAAAGTGAACTGGGCCACCACCCCCAGCAGCCAGAAGAAAGACACCAGCAGTAAGTGTCACCTGTGCCCTGAGCTGTGCAAGTTCTGAAGCAGAGCTCTGTGGGAGTGGTTTTGATCAGAATCCTAATTATTTATTGTTTGTGTTAATTAAACTTCAGGGCAAATCTGATCTTTGCCATCAGGTTCGCACAGCGTTCACAAGGTAATTGTGTCTTCCTAAACATCCAGAGATGGGATCTCCAGGGTGTTCACTGAAGCTAAGTTTGGGGGGTTTTTGTTTGTTTTCCATTTAATTTTTATGGAAGGACTTCCTTTTCATTTCCCTGGAGGATCAGGAAGGTGTCCAGAGTTTTGGTTTGGTGCAGATCCGTGGCTTTTTGGTTGTGGATTAAACCCCAAACCCCTCATTCTGCACTTTTGAGGCACATTGAGCATCTCCCTGCAGGGCTGATGCTCCTTGGGAGCATCCAGGCTCCTTCCAGAACGGGCTCCATCACTCCCAACAATTTCTGTGGAGAAATTCTTGGAATTTCTGTACCTTTCTGGGGCTAAACCCCCTCAGTGCCCGAGCAGAGTGGACAGTTTGGTGCCTGCTGTGGCACAGCTCAGTCCCTGTCACCCACTGTAGGATTGGGATGGAAGATTCCTCGGATTCAGGCCTTTTGTGCCTATTTCTCACCAGGAAGGGATTCCCTTTCCATCCTGACACCTTCAGTCCTGGCTCACTGTGGCTGCCCCATCCCTGGCAGCACCCTGGCATGGTGGGAGGTGTCCCTGCCTGTGGCAGGGTGGCACTGGATGGGTTTCAGTCCCTTCCCACCCAAACCATTCCAGGATTCCACATCACAGCTTAATGCTGGCACAGGGAGACACAGATTTTCCTGGNGCCCCTTCCCCTGGCACTGGGCACTGCTGAGAAGAGTCCATCCCCATCCTCTTCACACTCACCCCTGAGACATTTGGAAGCCATTCCCTGTGTCCTGTCCCTCCATCCCTTATCCCAGTCCCTCTCCAGCTCTCCTGGAGCCCCTTTAGACCCTGGAAGGGGCTCTGAGGTCCCCCTGGATCTTTCCCTTCTCCAGGTGAACATTCCCAGAGCAGAGGAGCTCCAGCTCCTGTTAATTTAAGAACAAACCCTCTCCTTAGATAAATGTCTTAAACTTGAGTTTTAACCCCAGCCTTGCACATGGGGGGGCCTGTAGGGTCAGAATCAAAAACTTGAAATGTCTGAGCTTTTGGGGATTTTTGGGGATTTGCCAAATTTGATGTGTGATTCCCATTTGCAGGAGGTCAAAGTGAACTGGGCCACCACCCCCAGCAGCCAGAAGAAAGACACCAGCAGTAAGTGTCACCTGTGCCCTGAGCTGTGCAAGTTCTGAAGCAGAGCTCTGTGGGAGTGGTTTTGATCAGAATCCTAATTATTTATTGTTTGTGTTAATTAAACTTCAGGGCAAATCTGATCTTTGCCATCAGGTTCGCACAGCGTTCACAAGGTAATTGTGTCTTCCTAAACATCCAGAGATGGGATCTCCAGGGTGTTCACTGAAGCTAAGTTTGGGGGGTTTTTGTTTGTTTTCCATTTAATTTTTATGGAAGGACTTCCTTTTCATTTCCCTGGAGGATCAGGAAGGTGTCCAGAGTTTTGGTTTGGTGCAGATCCGTGGCTTTTTGGTTGTGGATTAAACCCCAAACCCCTCATTCTGCACTTTTGAGGCACATTGAGCATCTCCCTGCAGGGCTGATGCTCCTTGGGAGCATCCAGGCTCCTTCCAGAACGGGCTCCATCACTCCCAACAATTTCTGTGGAGAAATTCTTGGAATTTCTGTACCTTTCTGGGGCTAAACCCCCTCAGTGCCCGAGCAGAGTGGACAGTTTGGTGCCTGCTGTGGCACAGCTCAGTCCCTGTCACCCACTGTAGGATTGGGATGGAAGATTCCTCGGATTCAGGCCTTTTGTGCCTATTTCTCACCAGGAAGGGATTCCCTTTCCATCCTGACACCTTCAGTCCTGGCTCACTGTGGCTGCCCCATCCCTGGCAGCACCCTGGCATGGTGGGAGGTGTCCCTGCCTGTGGCAGGGTGGCACTGGATGGGTTTCAGTCCCTTCCCACCCAAACCATTCCAGGATTCCACATCACAGCTTAATGCTGGCACAGGGAGACACAGATTTTCCTGGAGACTGGGCACACAAAGTGTGAATAGTCTCAGATTTGTGCAGTAAATGCTGGCAGGTCTTAAAACCAATTTGTAAAAATCCAAGATAAAAATGTGTGTCCTTCAAACCCCTGAGTTGTGGCACTGCCAAGAACAAGGTCTGTCAGGAACAGCAGGAATTCTGTTCCACAGCAAACTCTGCTCTTCCTGTAGCATCCAGTATGGGGTTTTGTGGTATTTTTGTGCTTTTTAATAATGTATTCTCAATAATAGCTGGAGTTTTAATAAAGGGATTTTTAAGAAGAGGGTTTTTTTTAACTCTGCTCTGCTCAGGGGGCATCTTCACTAAATCCTCCTTTCTCCTTTTCCCCCAAGACCACTTCCATGTCTTTGTTGGAGACCTCAGCCCTGAGATCACAACTGAAGACATCAAAGCAGCCTTTGCTCCCTTTGGAAGAATCTCGTAAGTCCCTTTGTAGGGCAGATCAGCTCCAGGTTCTCTCTCTGAGTGGAGGCAGCTTTGTGTTGGAGTGACACAGAGTGCTGGGAGCAGTTCAGGGTGTTGGGAGGATTCAGGGTGTGGGGAAGAGGTGTTCAGGTGTTGGCAGGAGGAGTTCAGGGTGTTGGCTCTGAGGAGTCCAACCTCTGGCCAGATGTGGCTGGAGGGAAGGGATGAGGCTCTGAGGAGTCCAACCTCTGGCCAGATGTGGCTGGAGGGAAGGGATGAGGCTCTGAGGAGTCCAACCTCTGGCCAGATGTGCTGGAGGGAAGGGATGAGGCTCTGAGGAGTCCAACCTCTGGCCAGATGGGGCGGGAGGGAAGGGATGAGGCTCTGAGGAGTCCAACCTCTGGCCAGATGTGCTGGAGGGAAGGGATGAGGCTCTGAGGAGTCCAGCCTCTGGCCAGATTGGGATGAGGGGCTGTAACAGCTGGAATGGTGCAGGGGGGAGTCAGGCACAGGCAGAGGGGTGGTGGGAGAGTTCCCCTCTCCCTGGTGTCACTGAACACCTTCCACAAAAGTCCCCCAGGAGCAAATAAATAAGAGTTTTAAACTTGCATGGTCCCAGAGAGCCAGCCAAGCTCCTGAAGTGATTTGGAACAGTCACTGCCTGTGGCAATGTCAGGCAGCAGGAGCCAGCTGTAAAACACAGCCATGATCTGCATGGTTTCAGCTGGAATTTTACTCCTTTAGTGTGGATGAGGAGCCTTTTCGTGCTTTGAGTGTGGTGCTGGTGATGGGGAGAGGAGCAGAGAGGGGGAGCTGGGCCTGCCTGGGGCTGAGCTGGGTCCTCTTTGTGCTTTTAGGGACGCACGGGTGGTCAAGGACATGGCCACGGGCAAGTCCAAGGGCTATGGCTTCGTCTCCTTCTTCAATAAATGGGTAAGAGCTCTGGGTTGCCTGCCTCAGAAAATGGGTGGGATCCCTTCTTTCCTTCCAATAAATGGGGAAAATCCTTTCATTCCTTCCCCTAAAAATGGGTGAGATCCCTTCATTTCTGTGTTCAGTAAATGGATTTAATCCCTTCATTTCCCTCTCCACTGTGAGATGATCTTTCACCTGGAGCTTCCCCAGCTGATTTTTGCTTTGCTTTCCCTCACTGTCACAGGGAGAGGCTCCTCTCTCTGTTTACAAATCCACAGAAATCCCAAAATCCTGGAATGATTTGGGTTGGGAGGGACCTTGGAGTCCATCCAGTGCCACCCCTGCCATGGGCAGGGACATTCCCACTATCCCAGGGCGCTCCAAGCCCTGTCCAGTCCAGCCTGGGACACTCCCAGGGATCCCAGGGTGCTCCAAGCTCAGCCTGGGACACTCCCAGGGATCCCAGGGTGTTCCAAGCCCCATGTAGCCCAGCCTGGGACACTCCCAGGGATCCCAGGGTGTTCCAAGCCCTGTCCAGTCCAGCCTGGGACACTCCCAGGGATCCCAGGGTGCTCCAAACCCCATCCAGTCCAGCCTGGGACGCTCCCAGGGTGCTCCAAGCCCAGCCTGGGACACTCCCAGGGACCCTGGGTCCCTCAGGAGGGCAGTGGGGCCGTTCCTGGGGCTCTTTGCCCAGGGAAGGCTGCAGCAGCAGCGTTGTCTCTCCCTGTGCCAGGACGCCGAGAACGCCATCCAGCAGATGGGGGGGCAGTGGCTCGGGGGGCGCCAGATCCGCACCAACTGGGCCACGAGGAAACCTCCGGCTCCCAAGAGCACCTATGAGAGTAGGTGCCCACCCTGTGCCCCCCTGCCAGCTCCTGGGGCACGGGATCCTGGAGATTTTGGGGTGGGAAGGACCTCAGAGCCCAGCCCAGCCCACCCCTGCCGTGGGCAGGGACACCTTCCCCTATCCCAGGGTGCTCCAAGCCTTGTCCAGCCTGGCCTTGGGCACTGCCAGGGATTGGGCAGCCAGAGCTGCTCTGGGAATTCCATCCCAGCCCCTCCTCGCCTGCATTGATTCCCAGTATCCCACTCCAATCTCCCTTTTCCCAGTGGGAAGCCATTCCCTGTGTCCTGTCCCTCCATCCCTTGTCCCCAATCCCTCTCCAGCTCTCCTGGAGCCCCTTTAGGCCCTGGAAGAGGCTCTGAGCTCTCTCTGGATCTTCCCTTTTCCCCTTGGGCACTTCCAGAGATCCAGGGGCAGCCACAGCAAATCTGGGAATTCCATCCCAGCCCCTCCCCACCCTCACAGCCAGGAGTTCCTTCCCAATATCCCATCCAGCCCTGCCCTCTGGCAGTGGAAGCCATTCCCTGTGTCCTGCCCCTCCATCCCTTGTCCCCAGTCCCTCTCCAGCTCTCCTGGAGCCCCTTTAGGCCCTGGAAAGGTCTCTGATCTCTCCCTGCAGGGATCTCCAGCTTGTCCCCAACATCCTGTACCACCCAGGACTAAACCCCCCCCAATTCCCATCCCGTTCCTTGAACATCCCCATCCAATCTCTTGCAGCAAACACCAAACAATTGTCCTACGACGAGGTGGTCACTCAGTCCAGCCCCAGCAACTGCACCGTGTACTGCGGGGGGGTCACCTCGGGCCTCACAGGTACGTGTGGCCCCCCAGGGCAGCTGTCCCCCTGTCCCCACGGGCCCCTCACGCCGCTCTCTCCTTCCTGCTCCAGAGCAGCTGATGCGCCAGACCTTCTCCCCCTTCGGGCAGATCATGGAGATCCGAGTGTTCCCGGATAAAGGCTACTCCTTCGTCAGGTGGGGCTGGGGTTTGCAGGGCTGGCCGTGTCCTGGGTCGCAGGGGTTGCCTTCCTCTGGTGTGGGGAGGGATTCTGGATGGGACAGTCCCAAAAAACACTTGGAATAGGGTAATTCAGCACCTCCATCACCTCAGAGGAGTCACTGAACACTCCCAGCTCCCAGGGTTTCCTTCCTCTGGTGTGGGGAGGGATTCTGGATGGGGCAATCCAAAAAAACACTTGGAATAGGGTAATTCAGCACCTCCATCAGCACACAGCAGTCACTGAACACTCCCAGCTCCCAGGGTTTCCTTCCTCTGGTGTGGGGAGGGATTCTGGATGGGACAAGTGGGAAAAATCACTTGGAATAGGGTCATTGAGCCCCTTCATCACCTCAGAGGAGTCACTGAACACTCTCAGCTCACAGGGTTTCCTTCCTCTTGTGTGAGGAGGGATTCTGGATGGGACAATCCCAAAAACACTTGGAATAGGGTCTTTGAGCCCCTCCATCACCTCAAAGGAGTCACTGAACCCTCCCAGATCAGGGTTTTTTTCCTTCCTCTGCTCTGAGAAGGGATTTTGAATGTAAAAAATGGGAAAAATCCCAGAAATCACTTGGAGCAGGTCCTTTCTCATTCAGGACCTCCATCAGCACAGAGGAGTTACTGAAGCAATGATCTTGATTCTTTCCCAGAACCAACCTCGTGTCTCTATTGAAAAGACTCCAGATTTAAAAAAAAAAATCAATAAATTGACTAATCTTTCCCATTTAGTAAAAAATTATTTTAAAAAAATCACTAAACTGACTGCTCTCCTTGCTGAATTCCCCAATTTATTTAGGGACAATCACAGCACGGAGCCAGAAAGTGACCACAGCCTCACATCCTGCTGTGAGCCACAGGGGCTTGTCCAGTGGCCAGGCTGGTTGTGACAGCCCCAGGTCCTCTCTGGGCTCTCTCCCAGGTGTCATTCCCAGTAAATTCCCCGATTCCCGTGCCCACAGGTTCAGCTCCCACGAGAGCGCGGCGCACGCCATCGTCTCCGTCAACGGCACCACCATCGAGGGCCACGTGGTGAAGTGTTACTGGGGCAAGGAGACCCCTGACATGGTCAGCCCTGTCCAGCAGGTCAGGGGGGCCCTGCAGCTCCTGGATCGCTCTGGGAACGAGCTGGGAAGTGGGAGTGAACTGGGAGGTGGGAATGAGCTGGGAAAGAGGGGAAAAAAAGGAGCTCAAGGGGGATTTTCTGGCCCTGAGAGGACGGGGCAGCCAGGCTGTGCTCTCAGGGAATGGCCTCAGGTTGTGCCAAGGGTGGTTCAGGGTGGATATTGGGGGAATTCCTACATCCAGAGGGTTTTTCCAGCCCTGGCACAGTGCTGGAGTGCCCATCCCTGGAGGGCTGTGACACTGGATGTGGCACTTGGGGACAGGGCCAGTGGTGGCCTTGGTGGTGCTGGGGGAACAGTTGGACCCCGTGATCCTAAAAGGGCCCTAAAAGGATCCCCAGGGTCTTTTCCAACCCAAACAATTCCCCAAAGCCACACAGCTGCAGGAAGGACACAGAGCTGTCATCCAACAGGACAAACTGGGGTGGAGCAGCCGTGCCCTGGGGAAAGGGGGGGACAGGAGGAGCTTTGGGGTGACCTCAGAGCTGCTTCCAGTGCTCCAGGAGAGCTGCAGGGGGACCCTGGAGTGGCAGGACACAGGGAATGGCATCAGAATGCCACAGGGCAGGGGTAGGAGGGAAGGGATGAGGGTGGGGGGGAATTCCCAGAGCAGGGGGGAAGGAATGAGGGTGGGGAGGGAAGGAGTTCCTAGAGCAGGAGGGAAGGAACTCCCAGACCAGGAGGGATGGAATTCCCAGACCAGGAGGGAAGGAATTCCAAAGTAGGAGGGAAGGATTCCCAGACCAGGAGGGAAGGAATTCCCAAAGCAGGAGGGAAGGAATTCCCAGACCAGGAGGGAAGGAATTCCCAGACCAGGAGGGAAGGAATTCCAAAGTAGGAGGGAAGGATTCCCAGACCAGGAGGGAAGGAATTCCCAAAGCAGGAGGGAAGGAATTCCCAGACCAGGAGGGAAGGAATTCCCAGACCAGGAGGGAAGGAATTCCAAAGTAGGAGGGAAGGATTCCCAGACCAGGAGGGAAGGAATTCCCAAAGCAGGAGGGAAGGAATTCCCAGACCAGGAGGGAAGGAATTCCCAGACCAGGAGGGAAGGAACTCCCAGAGCAGGAGGGAAGGAATTCCCAAAGCAGGAGGGAAGGAACTCCCAGAGCAGGAGGGAAGGAATTCCCAGACCAGGAGGGAAGGAACTCCCAGAGCAGGAGGGAAGGAACTCCCAGACCCAACAGGGAAGGAGCTCCCACAGCAGCTACAGCCACCCCAGCCCTGAAAGCACCCACAGCCAGCCCTCAGGGGGGTGAGAATTCCCGGATTCCCTGAATTCCCCGCTAATTCCTTGCCCCTTGTGCCCGCAGAGCCAGCTGAGCTACCCGCCGGCCTACGGGCAGTGGGGCCAGTGGTACGGCGGTGCCCAGCTGGGCCAGTACGTGCCCAACGGCTGGCAGGTGCCCACCTACGGCGTGTACAGCCAGGCCTGGAGCCAGCAGGGCTTTGGGTGAGTCCACAGCCGTTCCTAGCCCGGGTTTTCTTCCCCCCTCTCGTGGTTTGAGCTGCCCAGTGCCTCTGGGAAGGGCTCTGAGCTCTCCCTGCAGAGGTCTGGAGCTTGTGCCCGACAGCCTGTGCCAGTCAGGACTAAAAGCCCCCCTCAACTTCCAGCCCATTGCTGAAAATCCCCATCCGTGAAAGTTCTCACTCCCCTTCCCCTGCCACAGCTGGGCAGAGGAGGGAAAAGAGGAGAAGAGAATTAATGAGTGAGATAAGGGCTGGGGAAACACTGCAAGGGCAAGGCAGGCTCAG
>VZRX01000840.1:0-52721 GCA_013398075.1 Notiomystis cincta
TGTGGATGTCAGCAGGCAGGTGAAGAGTCCTAGTGTCCCTGTGGATGTCAGCAGGCAGGTTTGGAGTCCTGGACTCCCTGTGGATGTCAGCAGGCAGGTGAGGAGTCCTGGACTCCCTGTGGATGTCAGCAGGCAGGTTTGGAATCCTGGTGTCCCTGTGGATGTCAGCAGGCAGGTTTGGAGTCCTGGACTCCCTGTGGATGTCAGCAGGCCAGTGAGGAGTCCCAGAGTCCTTGTGAGCCCCACCTCTCTGTTGGAGGGTGCCTGCAGGATGCAGTGGGGTGGCATTCTTAGCACTTACACAATCTGTGTGGGCTGTCAGTGCATGGGTGACCTTGCAGACTCAGCATCTGCCCTTGGAGTGCAGTGCTCCAGTACTGGGAATGTTTCTCTCCTGATGCTGCTCCCAGTCCCTTCCACCTTTTGGGGAAGGCAGCAGTGGGAGCGCTCCTTCGCTTTAGCAGCAGCTGGTGGTTTTCAAGCCCTGTGGTTCCTGCTTGGAGATGGCAGAGCAGCTCTGAATGTGAAGCTTTGAGCAGGGTGGAGCAGTTGAGTGTACAGAGGTACAGTGCTTTTAAAATTAGACCACACTTACCTGTCTTTATAGGTGATAAAAATGGAAAAGTTTGTAATAAATGGACATGCAATACTTTTTGTTACCCAAAGACTGTTGAAAATGATAGTCTGAGACACTTAGGAGGATCTGAATTTGTTGAACTTCTTGGCTTAACTCTGCTTTAATCATCAAAACATCTTTCTTGAAGAAAATCTCTGTTTACCTCACTAATGGATTAGATTGCAAAAGTCATGAGTTTTCAGATAAAATAGTGAGTCTGCTGTTAAACATTTTCACAGTATCTAGTCAGGGCATTAAGGCACTCCAAGTTTTCTGTGTGCAGGGGGGCATATTTGTGAAGACCTAAATTTTACAAATAGATTTTTTTTGCACAAATACCTAAAATCATCCCTTTGGCAGAGCAGGGGGATGATGGTGCTTGTTATCTTCATAGCCAAAATTCTTTCATGTGAGGAAAGCTTTGCTGAAAGGTTTATATATGCCAAGAGTTAGATGTGTGCAGTCTGAGATGGTCATTTGAAGCTCTTTTCGTAGTCAGGAGAGGGAAGAAGGGCAGAATTGCTTTGGAAATTGGCTTTTTTTTATTGCAGTAATTGTGAAGAAAGCTGAGGATAACTTGCTCAAGGAAAATTAAGTCATGAGTCCACCTCAAGTGTCTGTAAACTGCTGCATTCAGACAAGGATGTTAATAATTGAGCACTTGAATCCCAGTGGGAACCTTCCTCTTTGGAAAATGAGGATGTTGGCAGGATACCTTTGCTTCAAAGTGGTCTTTGCAGAGTTTTGACTCACAGTGGTGAGTGAAGAGGATTCTCCTCCTGCCAGAATCAGGAGCTGTTAACTGGTTTTGTTTTGCCTGACTTACAGGAGCTGGCCTTACAGCCCAAAGATGACATCGTGGACAGAGTTAAGATGGAAGACACTCTCAAAAGGAGGTTTTTCTATGACCAAGCCTTTTCTATTTATGGAGGTATGGGTTTGAAGAAATTTACATTTTAATCCCTTTAGGCTAATGTTCTGGTCTTTCTAGCTGGGTGGAATGCTGCACTCTTGCAATGTTGTATTAATCCAGCATACAAGAATTTTTTTTAAGTCTGCTTTAAACTTTCCTGCTTGAATCTCTAAACCTTTCAAAAATTCCCCCTTCCTGAAGTGTTTAGGTTGGGATAGGGCTCAATTTTTGTCTCTTGCTTTCTGAATGTAAATGAGTGGACTTTAGGGTACATGTCCTGAGCATTACATTGGTAGAAAATGGCTTCTTTGCTGAGGGTGGAGTGTTTGGGGCTTAAGGAGATCATCAGCTTATTTATAACCACTCATCTCTATCTGAGCTTGTCTTGGTAAAGTAATCACAGAATATTCTGAGCTGGAAGGGACCCACAAGGGTCATCAAGTCCAGCTCTGAAGTGAATGGCCCACAGGGGGACCAGTAATGCTCAAACCCACTGTGAGCTTTAGAACCTGTTCCTCAGTGAACTTTGGCAATGAACTTTATGGCACAGGTGAATAAATGTGGCTGATATGAGCATCTCAGGAGGTAGCACAGTGCCTCTATGGTTACTGCTCTTTCACCTTAGATACTAAAATAAACACTGAGTTGGTTTTTGGCTTTTTTCTTTAATCTTTGCAGCCACACTGGTGATATCTGTTGGCAGATATCTGTTATTTATTACTGACAATAACTCCGCTTCAGCTCATGCATGATCACTTTTGTATTCAGATTCCTCCTTCATGTAGATTGCTCCCTTGAAACTCTCCACAAAACAGGACCCACTGGTGGAGAAAGTGTGATTTTTAGAGTTGTTGGTTGCAGGAGTTTATCAGTTGCAGCTTCTGCCACTGCCTGATGCCTCAGTGCTCTGCAGAACTGTGCTTCATGCTCATAAAATGAAACCAACTGATGGGAACAGTGAAAAGGGAAGACATCTCCTCCAAACAGGGCAGATTTGTACAATCTCACACTCCTTTTTTGCCTTTTCCTCTTTGCAGGAGTCAGTGGTCTGTATGACTTTGGGCCTGTTGGGTGTGCTTTGAAGAACAACATCATCCAAGCATGGAGACATCACTTTATTCAGGAGGAGCAAATCCTGGAGATTGACTGCACCATGCTCACACCTGAGCCAGTTCTAAAGTACATATGGATCTTTTTTTTTTTTTTCTGCAGCATGTACTTTCTGGTCATGGTTGCTTTTCCCAGTGTTCTGGAAAATTATCCACAGGGATCTTGAGTCTGGGTCACCCAATTTCATACCATAATTAGGTACCAGTGCACAGGTCAGTGTGAGAAGCTGTTGTTCCATAAGTCAGGGAAAGCAGTGGCACTTGTGTTTGAGAGTTCAAAGCCTCCCAGCAGTCCCACTAGGTAAGAAATTGTCATTATTCCTTTTTCTAAAAGATTAAGAAGACAAGAAAAAAGGCAGAAGCTTTCATGCAGCTGAGATACAAAATGCTGGGAATATCTCCACCTGTATTACTCCTCACTGCTGCAGCTGTGTCTTGTTTTATTGCAGTGCAGTTCCTAAAGGCAGTAAGGGTCATCTTTAGGACACATTTTAAGATTTAGATGTATTGATACTTCCTACAGATCTTTTTTTCTGAGGGGTGATGCTGCTTGAAGTGATTCTGTGATCTGGAGCAGGAGCAAGCCTGCAGTTTGGGCACTTAGTTGGAATGATGTCCCTTTGATAAAGGTCTATCCACTGGGACCACACAGACCTGGGGCTGTCTGGTGGCAGCTCTCACATTCCTTTTCTTGTGTCATCTCTTCTAGGACTTCTGGCCATGTAGACAAGTTTGCTGACTTCATGGTGAAAGATGTGAAAAACGGGGAATGTTTTCGTGCTGATCATCTCTTAAAAGGTTTGATTTTGTTCCGAGCTAGGTGGGCCTGAGGATTTCCTGGATTGAAAAAGAGAATCTGTCTCAAGGAGAGCCTGCTGGTGTAGCCAGTCTTTGTTTGTGTTTGCAGTTAATTAATCATACCATACCAAAAATCCCCTAAGTTGTGTTAGTGTCTTAAATGAGGTACAGGCTCTCTGGTGAAAACACAGTTGTGTCCCTTTTTGTAAAATACAGTGTCAGCAGGCTGCAAAAGATTACTGTGATGTCTAAACTAAAGATTCCCTATATAACAAGATTCCTGTACTCCACTGCATTCTGGTCTTAGTTTTCTTGAATTTCAGTTGCTTTTTCAATACTGAGAAACAATTTATTGATGCTGTGAGAAGTCAGAGTATGTTTTTTCCTATGTGAGGTCAGTTACACGGCAGTGGATGACTTTCATGTGTACCTTAGAAATAGACCTCGGGCATTTCTTCAATTTGCAAAGTCTTCACACTTCTTCCTGATTATTAAAATTTGTTTGGAAAAACAAACCAAAGAAAGTCACATGAAGGAAGCTCAGAAATAAGAAGCCTGTTTGAAAACTTTCTCATGTACAGCTCTGCTGTGAATGGAAGGATTGTTCCACTCTGTTTAAGTGAGTTGTGCTCTCTGGTGTTTGAGTCTTTTCTTGAAATTCAAGTATGCAGAATGATCTGTATTGGCATTAAAGCAGTTTTCATGATACTCATGAAGAATTTTTTTTTGTTGTTCAAAAAAAAACCTCAAAAGGAGGGTTTTTCCCATCTAACCTCTGCTGAACAGCCTCATAAACAAGTGTGTCCCTGTGTTCTGCAGTCCCTCCCTGTGAACAGCCTCCTACTGTTACTGCCAAACCGAGCTGCTACTGACTAAAAAGTCAAATTGCTTTTTTCTAACAGGAGTGGGAAGTCTTGGCATCACTGTCTGCCTTTGTGTGTCAGGGAGGATGTTGTGCTGTAACGTGGAATGCAGTCCAGCCCCACTGTACCAGCTCTGTACCTGCCTCTGAGAATCAAATCAGCCTTGCTGGCTTGGGACCAGACATTTAATTTCTAGTCTGTGTAATAGAAAGCAAGGAGAAAGGGACTACAAAGCTACTGCTTGGGTTTAGAGAAATAATACTGGGCAGGAACTAGATAAGAATGTGTTGTTTTCCCTGTGGCACACCAGCACAGTGACCTGCAGGTCACCATTGCCTTGAGGACATGACTGGAATTACTCTGGTGGAGGTTGTCAGGACAAGTTATGGATGTCACTTAACTCGTGCTGGGGGATCCCCCTGAGCTGTTCTGTGCTGGGCTCAGTGATGGAGTTGCAATATAAACTCAGGACCTGCTTTCCTTACAGCTCACCTGCAGAAACTGATGTCTGACAAGAAGTGCACAGCAGAGAAAAAGGCAGAGATGGAAAATGTTCTAACACAGGTAGGTGCTGCACAGGGAGGTGGCTGCTTCAGGGAGGGCTGTGTGTGCTGAGTCCAGAGGCAGTGACCCTTTCCTGTTCCTGGAGATGCTCAGAAGTCTTTAGCCCAGAGATCCTCTCAAATACTGAAAATTTATCTTGTTAATAATTGCTGTGAAATTGTTGGTCAGTCACATCTCCCTCACTGTTTTGGAGAGTTCCTATTACAGTAATGAATCTCATGAGTGTTGGGTTGGTAGGGATGAAGCTCAATCTTGGAGTTGGTCTGCTTTGTTTCACTTCATACCCTGGCAGAAAGCTTTTACCTTTGTCAATCCCTTCTGTGGGATTGTCATACAAAGGAACAGAGATAGGTCACAAGTTTTGTCAGGGTTTTTTTGAATCAGCTCAGCACTGATTTGCTTTGTTCTGAAATTGCCTTGGCTTTGAAGCACTTGAGATTTGTTCCTCTGTCTCTGGCACCCCACGAAGATATTTCCTGTGTTTACCATGAGAGTAGTTGGTGCTCAAGCTGACATTCCTGAACAACTGTACAAACATTTACCTTTATTTTTTAAATTTGTTTTTCTTTCTTTTTAATGTTTGCTCTCATGACTTTGAGGATAAATGCTTCCAAAGCCATGCATTGAATGAATGTTTCCTTCCAGAAAGAGAAACTTTTTTTGCCAGTGTTTTGCATCACTGAGCAGCTGTCATTAGGTTCTCCATACTAAACCCCTGAATTTTGACCATCCTTTAGGGAAATCTCTCTATTAATAAACTATTTTTATATCCCGTTTTTGGATTTTTTTCTGATATATGAAAGATCATGACAACTGGAAATGCAGAACAGCTGTGAAAGGGCATCTAAAGCATAGCTTGAATATTGTGTTTCAAGCAGCAGAAGAAAGAGAAATTAATGCAAACAAAGTCCTGCAGAAATGTTAGTTTTCTTCTCTCTTATTGCTGTAATTTTTT
This sequence comes from Notiomystis cincta, assembly GCA_013398075.1. Classification (NCBI taxonomy): domain Eukaryota; kingdom Metazoa; phylum Chordata; class Aves; order Passeriformes; family Notiomystidae; genus Notiomystis; species Notiomystis cincta. Next base: position 5,819 of record VZRX01000840.1, read on the forward strand.
TTTTTTTGCTCCCATCACAGAGCTCCCCATGTTTTAGCTGAATCTGTTCAAAAGAATCTATTCTGGTGGGTGGTGGTGCAGTCCCAATGACTTTTCTTGTGCTTTACACCCACTCTTAAGCTCAGACTTCCTGTGGTATGACTAAATCCCAGACCTATTACTAAACTGGGTTTGCAAATGTGCACTGTATTCTTCTATCACTGGTTCAAACTTCAGCCTGCTTGAAAATTTAGGTTAGAAGGGAATATTTTGGGCAGGTGATTCAGAGCTGTGGATCACACTCAGTAAAAGATAAAGAGGACATTCATTCCTGTTTATCTTGTCTAGCAATTAAAATAATTCTCTTGTGTTTTGATACTAGCTGGACAATTATGGCCAGCAAGAGCTTGCAGATCTCTTTGTGAACTACAATGTGAAGTCACCTGTCACTGGGAATGACCTGTCCCCTCCTGTTTCTTTCAATCTGATGTTCAAGACCTCCATTGGGCCTGGAGGAAACATGCCTGGGTAGGTGCTAATTTCATTCTGCTCATGTTCTCCTTGTTTTAGAGATCATTTGGAATAAAAATGAAGTCTCTGGAGTAGCCTTCCCCTGCCTTTCAGTCCCAGCCTCTTGTAGCAGGTTAGCATTTCTTGGGGAAAGGCAGGAGAAACAAGGGGCTGTTGGAGAATCATGAAAATACTTAAAGCACCCAAAATAAGATCCCAGCTGTGCCCTTGCTGGTTGGAGTATTTCCATAAAGCCAGTTAATGCTGCTCTCCAGTTGTCAGTGACTTCATGGCTGCAGAAAACCTACTTCAGGATACCTGTTTGAGGGAGAAGGTTCAGGTTTTTTCCCTTCACTCTATTGCTTAATTGTTTTTTGTCTGGAATTGAAAGTCTCAAGAGAAAAACGTGCACCTGTAAGTTTAGTAGTAACTGTGGCTTTCTCCCTGCTTTCCCCACCCTTAAACCTTCCTGATTTTTCCTCTCCCCCATCTCCTTTCAGCTATCTGAGGCCAGAAACTGCACAGGGAATATTCCTCAACTTCAAACGTCTTCTGGAGTTTAACCAAGGCAAATTGCCTTTTGCTGCTGCCCAGATTGGAAATTCCTTCAGGAATGAAATCTCACCCCGCTCCGGCCTTATCAGAGTGAGGTACTGCCAGCTTCTTCTTTCAGCAGGAGGCTACCTGGGAGCAGGGAGCACCTTCCTTTTGTGCCAGGGTTTGTGCAGGATTGTTTCACTTTAGTGCTTTCTCCCACAGGAATCCTGATTTTGTGCCTGGTGAGTCTCAGGCTTTGCAGATGAACTCATAGTTTAAGTTTTAAGTACAGAATTCTAAGATTGGCTTGTGAGAAGTAGAATCTCTGAAATAGTTGTTGTACTAGAGATAAACTCAATTTCACTGACAGGATTTGGTTTCCATCATAGTCTAAAAGAATCACATCAAAGGTAGCTATGTTCTCTACAGGACTTTGCTTTTTTAATTATGTTCGTGCAATTTGCTTTGAAACTGAAATCAAAACGTGAGTGACCTTGCAGCAATATTTCCTTGTCTCAGTCCTGCAGATTCTGCAGTTCTACAACTTGCTCCAGAGAGGAAGTTGGGAGATAACCTGACTCAGGACCAGTGTTTGTGTCGCAGGATCAGTCAAGCAGGAAAGCTCAGGGTTATTGGGAATTACTTTCAGTTCTGTGTTTGGATAAAAGTGATTATTGCCTTTCATTAAGGATAATCTCTGTATTTAAAATTATCTATCCTAACTGGAAGTCTCTTCCATATAATTTGGAACAAGAGCTCCCATGCACAGGCAGTACATGTTGTAAACTTGATAAATTGATTATTTTGTGGTGCCATAAATGTCTCTGAGGGGTCGTGGCATCCTTAGCACAGAGGGAACTCAGGAATTTCCTCAATCCTCCTGTTCTGTTTTGCTCATCTGGAAATGAGAACTTCCCTCATTGAAAAAATTTTCAGTCAAATATAAATGATATGCTTGTGGCACATTTATTGGAGACTGTTATTATGCAATCACAGCAAATTACACCCTGGTGGCTGTGATTTACAGTTAATGATTACCTAGAGCTTTTTTAAAGGTTCTTGATAATGAGCTAATTCAGTGGAAAGTGATTTCAAGCAAGAAGGCTCAGAGTCAATCTCTGAGTATAGATACATTAAAGACAAGTTCTTAAAACAGAATGCACTCCATTGCTGAGTGCAGCAGTATCATTATCTTCAGGAAATTACCACCTCACCTGGTTATTTTTGGCACCTCTGACATGAGTTAAAGCTACTGATTAAATCAGCAGACCCTGTAAGGAACAGCTGCTTCTAATATGGGCATCACAGCAGTCTGGAAAAACTCCAGAGAACTTCTGGAAGTACTTCCAAAGGTGGTGTTCTCTGCTCTGATTCTCCTTGGTGTTAACCACAGCCTGGAGAGCTTTAGATGAATTCATAGAGAGTTTTGTTAGGAATTTGAAGATGAAACTAAATCCAGTGATGAGACTGGTTCATGTTCCAGTCTGTCCATTGTCTTGGCTGGGTTTGCATATGATTTTAAATTACTGACTTGCTGTGAGAGGCTGAAGCACAATGATTTATTAGGGGCTGACACATAAAATATTTAATGTTTGTTTGTTTTCACTAGGGAATTCACCATGGCAGAAATTGAGCACTTTGTGGACCCCAGTGAGAAAAACCACCCCAAGTTTCAGAACGTGGCAGATCTCAACATCCTCCTGTACTCGGCCAAGGCCCAGGTCAGCGGGCAGTCTGCGCACGTCATGCGGCTGGGAGACGCCGTGCAGCAGGTAACCTCCCTCCTGCAGGCACACCGAGCTCGCTCCTTGAGGACTGCTCTCAAGGCTCACATACAGGCTGGCTTCTCAAAGTTAGGGCTGGCAGAGATGGGGCTGTCCAGTCCCATGTTGGTCTGAGCACACACAGTGCAGCTGAAATAGTCTGAATCCAGCAGCGAGGGGGTGGATTGGCTCCCTGCACTGGGCTTCCACAAAGTTTGGGTTGGGTTGGTGCCAGCTGGGGTTTGCTCCCAGATTTCAGAGTAGATTCTCTTCAGTGAATCAGTGAGTGTGAGATCCAGTCCTGGCCCTTGTTACCAGAACTGTGCTGGTGCTGCTGGGATAGGGGTTGGAAGTTAAACTTCACACTTAGCTAGTGGGAGAGGGGCAGTAAGGAATATTAATACAAGCAGAAATTGGGAATCTCATACTCAGCTGCTGACCCCCATGGGTATGTGGCTTGCATAATCACCTGAATCACTACCTGATTCATCTAAGTATGAATGGGTTGATTTACCAAGCCCCTCCACCCCATTTCCTCCAACCCCCAAATGAAAAAAAAAAAAAGAAAAACCACCAAAACACTGCCTTTAAAAAACATAAACAAAGCAAAATATCCCAAAAACAACAGCAAAAAAGAACACTCTGTTGTATTGCAGCTGTGAACTGTAGGGTGCAGCTGTTGTAATGTCAGTAACTGCACTGCTGCATACAGTGGAGTATTTACAAGCAGGTGATCCTCAGAGACAGTGGGTGATGAGTCCTGGAGTGACAGTAACTCACTGTTTTGGTCAGAGGGAGATGGTGAATTTGAAGAGATGGAACAGTTTCGGGGGAAAACACAGGACTCTACCACGAGTTGTCTGTAGCATGTCAGGCTGCCTGCAGAAGTACAACAAATCATGACTTTCCTTCCTTAGTAATTAACGTGGGTGTTTTCTTCCTGCTTTTTCCCCCTGCAGGGTGTGATCAATAACTCGGTCCTCGGTTACTTCATTGGCAGAATCTACCTCTTCCTCACTAAGGTCGGCGTCTCCCCGGAGAAGCTGCGCTTCCGACAGCACATGGAGAATGAGATGGCTCACTATGCCTGCGACTGCTGGGATGCAGAGTCCAAAACCTCCTATGTAAGTGGGCAAAGTGGAAACAGCAAGGAGCACCCCCTGTCAGATCTGGTTTATTTCTTGCTTTTCAGAGTTAGGGCTGTGAGTCTGATGTGTCTGTCCAGCTCTATGTTGGGCTGAACACACATTGAAATGGTCTGAATTCAGGACCAAGGGACAGGTCAGCTCCCTGCACAAAGTTTGTGAACTGCTCATGCTGCTTTGGTAGGTCCAGACTCCTTTGCTGGAGCCTGAAGTAGCCTGGGGACACCTCACTGGTCAAATTTCGTATGGAGTTAAAGGAAACTAAGTCGTGGTGCTTTCTAAAGACTGTAACCTCTGCAACAGCAGTGGGGAAGGATTTGTTTTGCTGGAGGTGTTATTCCAGGGCAGATTGCTTCCTGCTTGAATGCTTGCTCTTCCTTTCCCTCTTCCATGCTATGAGAAGTGAGTTCACTCCTGCCAGTTCAGAGAGCTGGTGCTGGAAGAAAAATTCCCCAAGGATTTCTTATCATCTTCCTGCTGAGTCATTAAGAGATTTTTCATTCAACCCTTGTTGAATGCCTTTTTTTCCCTCTCATATTGTTGGTTGGATTTAGACTTATCACTAGTGATGTTTTATTACTGCAAGTTAGAGGAATAGCAGCCAGTAAAATTCTACCAAACTTAAGATTAGAAAAAAAAAAAAAACACCAAACCAAAACAAAGGTCTTGCAGCTCAGATGAGTGACTTGTCTTCAGATAGAAAAGACCTGGAGAAGTGACTGAAGGAATGGCTTCTTCTGAATGTCCATAGCTGATTCCTACAAGTTCACAGCCTCCTTTCCAGCCAGCCCAAAACTGGACATGTGTGGGCCACACGATGTAGATGAGATTATTAAACTTTCAAGCCTTGTTGTGATGGTCAGGACAGCACTCACAGAGAAGGGTGTCCAACAGCCTGACCCAGGAGTGAGCACAGCAATCCCCGGGGCATGACAGGAACATTGTTACTTCACCCTGACCAAAAATGTTTGTATCAATTTGCAGCACTCAGTAGTAAGAAGGAAACTGGTCTGAGTAGCTTAAAATTCATTCTATAAATTTATTGCATACAATGGTTTGATTTAAAGGGATTTTAAAGATCCAACCCACCTGCAATGAGCAGGGACACCTTCCACTATCCCAGGGTGCTCCAAGCCCTGTCCAGCCTGGCCTTGGACACTTCCAGGGATCCAGGGGCAGCCACAGCTTCTCTGGGCACCCTGTGCCAGGGCCTGCCCACCCTCACAGGGTAGAATTTCTTATTACTGTCTAATATAAAGCTGCCATCTTTCATTTTAAAGCCATTCCCCCTTGTCCTGTCACTCCATGTCCTTGTCCAAAGTCCCTCTCCAGCTCCTTTAGGAGCCGAAAGAAATTTCTCCTCTCCAGGTTGAACAACCACATAAAACCTGCATTCTCTGTTTTCTGAGAAGCATCTGTAACACCCTAATAGCCTAATTTCTGTAAAAATCCTCCAAAATACCCTGGAAACCCACGACTGTCAAGCACAGGGATTTTTTCTGTTCACACCTTTTCTGACACCTTGCTATGCCACTCCAGCTTGGAAAACCACACAACATCTGGCTGTGTGACAATGAGTGGGAAGCAGCTGCTGAGCCTTTTCTCACATGGGATTGTCTGTGAAGAAATCCAGAGGGAGATTGTATTTACTGCTTCACCAATCCAGTGTGAATGGTCCTCTGAGATTCCTCCTTGCCATACATGCTGAAACACTGAATTAAGAGCTTCCCTTGCATGTGATCTGTGTTGTAGCAGCTCCTAAGCCAAGCTTTTGGCCATTGCAGTGTGGCTGATTGCCTGCTGTGTGTCCCATGCTTGGGAGCAGTAGAGCCCTGGGGCCATGATGCCTTGTGTGCCCGTGGCATGTGAGTGATAGGACTGTGTGCTCTGGCCCCAGCCCGAGCTGTTGGCACAGGGCTGTGCTCTGCCAAGCCATGTGGAAAAGCTGGCCCTGAACACAGGCACTGGGTAGATGACTGATCGTTTCCTCTGGAAACAAATGGAATCACTCAAATGAGGGAGCAACTGGTGAGAGAGGGCTGCTTATTGTAACAGAGCTAATTATGTAGAAAAAACAGTCATGGGAGCAGGGAGGGCTTAAGGGTGAATAAACATATTTGATGGTTAAGTGGACAAAAAAGTGGGTTGGTGAAAGCTTCCAGTTTTGTTTTTTCAGGGTTGGATTGAGATCGTTGGCTGTGCTGATCGTTCCTGCTATGACCTTTCCTGCCATGCCCGTGCCACCAAAGTTCCTCTCATAGCTGAGAAGCATCTCAAAGAACCTATATCCTTTCAGAATAAACCAGCTTCTCCTCAAGTGGAAAGGGATTGGACAGGGAGATGTCTTGGAGATCTGCACAGCTCTATTTCAAGTTACATCTGTATATTTAACAGGGAAACCTACAACTACAGGCCAGCTGTGGGAAGTGACCTGGAAAGAATTGAGCATTTGTTCCTCCTTTCCTCTCTTGGAGGGAAGTTCCTTCATCCAGTAGTGGAGGAGATGTCTTGGTGTTGTGTAGCAATTAACTCTGACATAATGAAGGAGCCAGGCCCTGCTTTCTGTCCTCACAAGCTCCTTAACTGCCTCGTACAGAACAGTCAACGTTGTTCAGTTTGAGGCAAATAAGGGAGCCATTGGCAAGGCTTACAAGAAGGATGCCAAGGTGGTGATGGAATATCTTTCCATGTGTGACGAGTGCTACATCAGCGAGATGGAGCAGCTGCTCAACGAGAAAGGGTGAGCTGGCTCTGCGTGTGTGGTGCCTTCCTCTGACATCCTGAGCTGGGCTCCAGAGGGCTGCTGCATTATCTGAGCCACCTGAAATCAGTTCCTTGTGAGACCGAGCTCTGGGGGTCATCTGAGATGTTTTAGTGCTGTCCCTTCCACCAGGCATTGCTGCTCATCCATCAGTGTCTCTCTGGGTGTATGCACATAAATATTGCTGGTTTGTGTGGGAATGAGCTGCTGGCTTTAGTAGGATCATCCCACAAGAGAAACAGTTCAGTGAAATGGGAATTGTTTACCAGCTTCCCCACTCTGGCTTGAGAGTGGGCCAGGACTGACTTAAAACATTAAAATTAATAAAATATCTCTGTGATCGATGGAACAAAACAGTTAAATGAAAAGCAAAGCTTGCCTGAGTATCCCCCAGTGTTTGGTGAGCTGCCTTAGGACCTGTTACAGCCTTGATTTACTGTGGCAGGAGTTTATATGAATTTCTTTGACCTGCCTTCCTAACAACACATGCAGGAGCTGAAAATATGAGAAGTCTTTACAGTTGTCAGATTTGGCTGAAGCAGGCCAGCAGCTGTCTGTGTTATGAGAAAGCTAATGGTGCAGTAATAAAAAATAAACTTCATTTCCTGCTTGAGTATTAGGTGTAGGATCAGTGAATACATTACAGAATGGTAACATTTGCATCTTTCTTTCTTTCCCTGAGCTAAAATTTATTTCTTTCACATCTCTATGAATGTGAAAGTTTAGAAAAAAAACAGTAGCACTCAAAATGGGCAGAGAAATTATTGCAGAGAAGAAAGTGAACTCAGTCCATCCAGAATCTCCCTGAAATGGTTCAATAGATGAATTACAAACAATATCTCTGATTTTATTGATAGTCCAGTGCCTGCTTTGTGTGCCTCCCTTTTTCTCTTTGGTGTATAGGCTTCATCCTGACAATTTCTTAATTGAATTTGCTTCAGGCTATTAACCACAGCTAAGCTTACTATGATTATGAAAATGGTTGCTTTTAATGTACCTGTAGTAATTTTATTATTAATACAAAATTCTTTTAATGGGTATGCTACATGTTTCTTTCATCTCTGGGGTTTTCTATGGCTTCTGTCATCCCGCTCTCAGAGTCAAACAAGTGATGCAATTAAGGAAATAAAACTTGGTTTTTTGTTGCTGTACCTTTTAAATTACTTCTCTCTCCTTTGCAGGGAATTCACTGTTGAAACTGAAGGGAAAACTTTTCTATTAACAAAGGACATGGTTACTGTGAAGAGATTTCAGAAAACATTACATGGTAAATTTAATTCTTGGTTATTTGATCATCACCAGGATACACTTTGAGTATGGACTTTTTTTGTAGCATTGTCCTATTAATCTTGCAGCACAGCATAGGAAAAATGCCAGATGTAGTTTCCTTGAAAATTGACAGTTTAAGAGTTGGAAAGCTTTTGGAAATTCAGTGACTGCATGTCCACAGAGCTTTTGTCCTGATGTGAGAAATGGGGCTGGAAGGAAGCTGTACAAAATGCATGGATTTAGTTCCTCAGACAAATCATGTCTTTCCAGCCAGCTCTGTAAGTGCCTCACCTGAGGTCCTTCAGGAAGTCTCTGACAGAACTGAGGTAGAGTTTTCCCCAGTGGCTGCTGGATCATCCTGCCCTGGTGGAGACCATCAGTGCTCCTTGGAAAAAGCAGAGCAATTTGCAGCCTGTGCAGAATATATTCTTGCAGCAGCAGAGCCTTTGGGATGTCTGGGTGCCTTTCAGTCAGCACAGCTGCTGCTGTGCCAGACTTTGTTTTGTCACCACTTCAAAGAAGCTGTCAGTTGTAGCTTTTCATTCCTGTGCTATTGCTGAGGGCCAGCAAGTAGAGTCCCAGTGGCTGGTTTTCCTGTAAGTTTGTGCATTTGGTGGTTTGGCTGCTGTCTGCAAGCAGAAGGCAAAACTTAGGGTTTCCCTCTCTCTTGCCTTGAAAATGGCTAGTTAGTGTAGAAGTAAAAAGAGGTCATGCTATGTTGTGTCCTGCTCTGGGGCCCTCAGCACAAGAAGGACATGGATGTGCAGGAATGAGTCCAGAGGAGACCATCAAGAAGCTGAGAGGGCTGGAGCCCCTCTGGTCTGGAGCCAGCTGGGGGTGTTCACCTGGAGAAGGCTCCAGGGAGACCTCAGAGCCTTTCCAGGGCCTAAAGGGGCTCTAAGGGAGCTGGAGAGGGGCTTGAACAAGGGCATGGAGTGATGGGACAAGGGATGATGGCTTTAAACTGAAGGAGGGAAGGTTTAAATGAGATGTTAGTAAGAAATTCTTCCCTATGAGGGTGGGCAGGCCCTGACACAGGGTGCCCAGAGAAGCTGTGGCTGCCCCTGGATCCCTGGAAGTGTCCAAGGCCAGGCTGGACAGGGCTTGGAGCAACCTGGGATAGTGGGAGGTGTCCCTGCCCATGGCAGGGGAGTTGGATCTTTAAAATCCCTTTAACCCAAACCATTGTATGCAGTAAATTTATAGAATGGACTTTAAGCCACTCAGACCAGTTCACTTCTTACTACTGCAATCTGATACAAACATTTTTAGTCAGGGTTAAGTGACAAACCAAAGTGAAAATCCAGGTCACCAGGTGGTTTTGTGGAAGGAGTCCCTGTGGGATTCTTTGCTGGAATTTGGGTTGGATCTGAAGCTTCTCTGCCCAGACTGATGGATGCTGAGGCTGTTAAATCAAAGTAGGCCAGGGACTGCACTGCCCATGCCATCATCCAGATTGTTTAATTGTTAGTAGACTCCCTGGCATGGCTTTCCATGCCAAATGGCATCCCCAGACAATGCCTAGGCAGTTTGTGGCTTGGTGTAGACAGTGATCAGTTTGGATGAGGCTTTGCTGTTGTGAAGTGCTTTATCTGTGTGGATGCAAGCTGTGCAGTGTTATTTGCACTCAGGACCAGAGAAGGGGCCCTGAGTTGTTTTGTACAGCTTAAATATGTCCTGCACATGAGCTAAGACCAAACCTCTATTTCAGGTAATTGTATTTAGAGCAGAAACGTTTATTTTTTTATTTCCATGTACTCATCTACACATAACCAGAACTTCTGAGCAGAAAGTATCAGCAACCACATCTTTTTCTTGTGTCTGAACTCATTTTGATGGTGTTGTGTGTTATTTTGTGTTCCAGTGGAAGAAATCATCCCAAATGTCATTGAGCCCTCGTTTGGCATCGGAAGGATCATGTACACAGTGTTTGAACACACATTCCGCATCCGGGAAGGAGACGAGCAGAGAACCGTGAGTGTCCCCGAGGCTGGGCCAGCTGCAGGCACCTGCCTTCCCCTGACAGCCAGGGAGAGGGCTAAAACACACTGCACAATGGCCAGTAGAGATGGGAAAGCCCAGGGGGGCTGTGGAATTGCTGCTTTTGCCAGAGGACATGTCAGTTTTACACGAGAGCACTCTGGGGCCATGTGTGCATGAGGCTCTCGCTGGATTTACTGGTGAGGGGGTGAGAAATTCCTCCTTCTGGATCCACACTTGGCAGTGTTCCATTGCTCAGAGAAAGGCATTTCTTCAAGGTTTAATTTCATTTGTTTTCTGCTGCTTTTGCTGGAATCATAGTTCTGTGCAGCAAGATGGACAATGGACTAACTGTTTGCTCAGTCTGCTGTGAAATTCAGCCTTCTCTGGGTCTGGACACCCCTAAAACCTTGGCCTGAAGCTTTGCTGTACCATGGGCCACAGGGAAGTGTTTGTTACATAGAGAGCACCAGCTTCCTCCAGCCAGTGCCCACATGTGATGTTCTGTGCCATTGCTGGTGGCCTGTGGGAAGCTGGCTGGAAACTTGGTGCTGCTTCCTGCTCATTGTTCCTGGCTCCTGGACTGTGTTCATAAAAAAGAAATTAACATAATAAAGTGCTTCTTCATGTCTCTGTGTGCCACAGGATGTGGTACATTTATGACTGAGGAAACAAGTTTCAGGAGGTCAGAGTTAGGACACAGTTGACTTTGAATCCCAAACTGCTCCTGAAGTATAAAATACTGGATTTACCTTCCTTCTAGTACTCACTCTTTATGTAGCTTGTGCTTCTCTGTATTGTGGTGCATCTCACATGCATTGCTTCTGTCCCTTTTATACCTTGCTGATTGCCAGGAAAGATTTTATTATTTTTTCCCCCACTTCTGGCACATTTTTATATTCTGAGGGTGTCTCTGAAAGGTTCTGAAAACCTTTTTTCTGCATATGCTCCCTGTGTGTGGAGTCTCAAACAGGGAATGTGGTTTACACTGTGCATAAGACTAAATCTCCTGGAAAGACACCTCCACCCTTAATTCTTCTGTTAAATTTCTTCAGGAGGGCTCTGGTAGACCTGTTTTGGTGGGAGGTAACATTTAGCTGTCAGGAGATGGGGGGAATGGAGGCTGAGGAAAACCATTCCTGCTCCAGTGGTGTGAGGTGTCACTGCTGATATCTTAGAGAAGGCCAGAGACTCCCCTGCAAAGCTCACACTGCCTCCAGCCTCAGTCAGAGCTTATTCTCACCTCCTGAGAGTCTGATCTGACCATTAAACTTGTATTTACTTGTGCTTTTCCTTCTTCCCACAGTTCTTCAGCTTCCCAGCTGTTGTAGCACCGTTCAAGTGCTCCGTTCTTCCTCTGAGCCAGAATCAGGAATTCATGCCTTTTGTCAAGGAATTATGTAAGTGTGTTAAGCACTTTGGGTCTGATGGGGCTGTGCATTGGGAAGAGAGGGCTCTCAAAATAGCACTGGGATCACATGGCTCTCCAAAGTGCACAGGGAGAGTTGTTCACCTGAACCAGCTGTGTATCCACAAGCTTTGGGTATCCATCAAACTCTTCAGGTACCCTCAAAAAACCCAGCACCATCACCTTCCCTGTGTTGGTTTGAAGTGTAAAAGACATTTTTTTTTTTTTTCCTTCTGCATCCAAAATAAACCTTTCCCACTGCCTGGGAAAAGCTGGAGCAGTGGGGGTTTTCTTTTGTTTTGTTAAAGTTTCCTTTGTTTTTATTGGCCATCTAATTGATTGAGTCTGTCCCAGAGCTGCTGAGCCTGCAACCCTTTTGTCAAACTGCCCATTGGTAGTGGGGGTCACGGTGAAAGATAGGGACCATAAAACTGAGCAGGTGAAGGGCAGGAGCAGGGGTTGGTGCCTTTTGCTGTCAGCACCGGTTCTTCCTGGGACTTTGTGTGTGCTGGATGTGCCCTGCACCCTGAGGCTGGGGCGGTTTGGAGTTCAGCCAGGGGAAGAACTCGGTGACTTTGCCCTGGGGGCGAGAGTTGTGGTGCAGGGTGGAGAGCTGAGAGAGCCGCGTGGCTGTGACCCTGTGCTCCGGCAGAGAGGGAGCCTGGCTGTTGTGTCCGGCTAAACGCGGGGCTCTGGCGCTGCCTGCAGCCGGGGCAGGCGGAGCCTCGCCCGCTGGGGCGGTGTAACCCTCTGTGCTCCTCCCCGCAGCCGAGGCGCTGACCAGGACCGGCATCTCCCACAAGGTGGATGACGCGGCGGGCTCCATCGGCCGGCGCTACGCCCGCACCGACGAGATCGGCGTGGCCTTCGGCATCACCATCGACTTCGACACCGTGAACCGCACGCCGCACACGGCCACGCTGCGCGACCGCGACTCCATGCGCCAGATCCGCGCCGAGGTGAGCGCGGCACGGCCCCTCCTGCTGCCCTCGGGCCCCTCCTGCTGCCCTCGGGCCCCTCCTGCTGCCCTCGGGCCCCTCCTGCTGCCCTCGGGCCCCTCCTGCTGCCCTCGGGCCCCTCCTGCCGCCTCCCTCTGTCCCTGATCCTCGGGGAGTGCCTCCAGCTCTGTGCAATTCAGCTGTTCCGAAATCCCCAGGAACAGATATGGGTCGAACAGAGGGTGCTGGCCCGGCTGATAAAGGGAGGAGAAGCTTTGGGTTTTCTTGCACGCAGAGGTGTTGATCTTAGCAGAAAGCTGTGCCTTGCACTGCTCCCCAGAGTGGCTCTTGGCAAGTGAAGGCTGCTGAGTTGAAGCACTGACTGGCTTGTGTCTGGCTTTCCAAGGCAGGGCTCCTCAGAATCCCCAGGCACCAAAAGGCAGAACGGGAGGTTTTTCCTTGCAGCTGGTGTTGCCTGTGCAGCACCAGAGGAGCTGATGAACCACTGCCCAAGAGCACACTCTGCCAGTGTGGCCATAGTGCTGAGACTGCAATAGCAAAATCCTCCCTGTGGTGGCCTCTGCCTGTGAGCAGAACTGCTCAGAGCTGTGGATCTGCAGTCTTGGGGTATTTGAGGATTTTCTTTACCACATGATGCCCTTTTCCCCCTGGGCCCCATCCCAGGCACATGAGGAGATGGTGCTCACCTGTGAGGCTGAGGTGCAGCTCCACAGAAGCACCTGCACTGCCCAGGGCTGCTGAGCTGGGTGTAACAGGCAGTGCCAGTTCCCCAGGGCACCCATCTGTCTCTCTGGCACCTGGGTGACCTCTCACTGCTGACCAGCAGAGATCAGACTTTGCTGTCCTTCAGTTTCTGCACATTTTCAGCTTTCTGGCTTTTTTTGCATGGTCCTTTGCACCATGGCAGTGAGGAGCAAAGAAAAAGGCACCTGGCAGCTTCTTTTGTGCTGCTCTTACAGTAGGCAGGGCCTGGCTGAATCCTGGCTTACAGCATTTTTTGGATGTGTGTATTGTTTTTTTCCCTTCCCAAACTGTAGCACATTACCTTGCTTTGGTCCAGCATTTCCCTCATGGATCACCTTAGTAATAGGTAACAGGCTGATTTAAGGTGTTCCAATTAATGGTTTTCTCCCCAAAAATGATCTTCCAGGAGGTATCTTGTACCTGTTCTGTTGCTTATGTAAAAAATGCCCACATTCCTCAAATACCCAGCTGAATTTTGGTGACTTTGTTTCTGATGCCTTTGTGGCTTTTCCTGCAGATCTCTGAACTTCCTGCCATCATCCGAGACCTGGCCAACGGTTATCTCACCTGGGCTGACGTTGAGGCAAAGTATCCACAATTTGAGGGACAAGAGACTGGCAAAAAGGACACAATAGAGGAATAAAGAAAAGGACCTGAAGTAAAATCCTGTCAAAATGTCCACTTTTTACTGTTCATGTTAATATGAAATAAACTTACCGTGTATTATTCAAAGCTGCATTGTTTGTGCACACAGGGACTATTTGGTTTGTTTTTTTTCTTTCCCTCAATTGCAGACCAGATTTAATTTTAAAAACTGAAACAATTGCAGCCCAAGCTGAAGGTGTTATGAATAAAACCACCATTGTATATCCCTGCTTCTCTGTGTTCCTGCAGCATTGTACTTTCTTCAGAAATGCCCCTTTTTTCTCTCACTTTTGCTCTCCTGCCCAGGGCTGTGGGTGTTACAGGTTCATTGCAGTCCCTCAAGAAGGCAGGGGCAGCACAGGCTTTCATCAGGATTTGGATCATCCTGGCCTCTGGTGGAGGATGGCACCAGTTGTTTGTGAAGGGGTGATCACAGTGCCAGCCCTTTTCTCCCCTGTGGTTCAAGCAGGCACCTCAAGAGATGTGTTCAGTGCTCTTTTTTGGCTGCAGGTGTTTCATAGCTGTTTCTGGGGGCATTTGCACATGGGAGAATGGAGCAGGGGTGGGAAATCCCTTTCCAGTTCAGAGCTGGCCACGGTTGGTTTGCTTGGCTGGGGGAGGGAGCAGCAAGGAGCTGGCAGGGTTGTTTTTCATTCAGTGTTCTTCTGGCAGCAAGGGCTGAAAGCAGAGACTGCCCTGAGCAGGTGAGGGAAGAGCCAGGTACCCCCTGGCTTCCCTGGGCACTGGAGGAATTCAAAGCCGTGTGCTGTCAGAGAACTTTGGTGTTTGGGGAGCACTGAACCCTGCCTGGCCTGGGCCAGCTGGGAGAGGCCTCACACCTTGTCTTTTAGGCTCTCAGCCCACTGAGAAGTCCTTGGGCTACAAACCTTCCCTTCAGGGGGCTGGGAAGTGCTCTGCAAGGGTTTTCCTTGGGTTTAAACACTCCTTTAAAGAGGAGCTGGAAAACATGAAACTTGGGATGGTGTGGGGTGTGAAGGGATATTAAAAATCATCCAGTTCCAACCCCTGCCATGGGCAGGGACACTTCCTCTATCCCAGGGTGCTCCAAGCCCCATCCAACCTGGCCTGGGAACTTCCAGGGATCCAGGGGCAGCCACAGCTTCTCTGGGGACCCTGTGCCAGGGCCTCTCCACCCTCACAGGGGAGTTTTTCCTAACATCCAATCTAAACCTGCTCTCCCTCAGTCTTTCCCCCTTGTCCTGTCATTCCATGCCCTTGTCCAAAGACCCTCATCCATCTTTCAGAGCCCTGGAAGAGGCTCTGAGCTCTCCCTGGAGCCTTCTCTTCTCCAGGTGAACACCCCTAGCTCTCCCAGCCTGGCTCCAGGGCAGAGGGGCTGAACACAGCACTGCAGGTGGGGTCCCAGAAGGGCAGAGTAGAAGGGGATTCTCCCCTTCTTTGCCTTGTTTTTGATGCAGCCCAGGATCTTTTTCCTCTGTAATTTGCCTGCCTGCCCCACCTGTCAGCCCCTGGTAACTGAATCTGAGCACTGATCCCGACTTTGCTGCATCCCAAATCAGGATTTGGCTCTGTCAGCTGCCCTGATCCCCTTTGGGAAGCATTAGCTGTGTTTGCCCCTGGCATCAGCAGGTCTGACACTCAGCAGGGGAAGGTGCTAAAAAAAGGGATGCACAAGAGGATGCTGAAACCATCGAGGGGATTCATGTGACTGGGAACTTTCTCTCTGCTGGCAGCTGATGCCTTCTCCAGCCTGACAGGCAAACAGCAATTAGGGAATGTTTTGGAGTAATTTCCTTCAGTTTTAGCTAAACTTCTCCAGAAGCAGATGGACCAGGGGCATTGGAGAGAGAGGGGCAGAGGTGGGGGGCTCAGCATCCCCCTGCATCACTCTGCTGCTGATTTAATTTTGTTTTGCTGGGCTTGGTGCCATGAATTCACCCTGGTGGTCTCTGCTTCCCACCATCCTTTTCCTCCTCAAACTGCCTCCTGGAGTCAGCTGCTGTTCTGGGGGTCTGTTTTGTGCTTTGAGGAGGTGCCTGACCCAGAACAAAGCAACATCCACTGGGTATTTCTGCAGCCTGAGGCTGCTCCGAGGGCCTGTGGTGCGCAAGGCATGGAGATGAACACCTGGATCCCTGCTAGGAGCTGCCTTGGCCTCAGTGCTCCCCATGCTGGAGGTGAGCAAAGGTCAGGATCTTTAGCAAATCCCCCAGGATGGACAGAGATAACGCAGTAATTAAGCCTGGGTATTAATTTGGGTGGAACAGACCAGACAAGGCACGGTGCCTGTGTGCCTGGTGCTGTGCACAGGAGGGCAGGAAGGGCTTGTCAAAGCCATCAGTGCTTTGGGGTGTCCCTGACATGATGTGGGTTTGGGGCTGCCCTGAAGGACCTTTCTGCCTCCAGGCAGGTGTCAGGTCAACTCCTCTTCATCCATCTCCCAGCCCCTGCTGCTGTCCAGGATTGATAAAGGTAATTAACCACCTCCACACCACCAGCAGATGCAGCAGGATGGAATCCTTGATGGAAGAACACAGAAAACTTTGCAGTGCCTGGGGAAGTCCACAAGGAGTGGGAAACCATCACCAGGGAATTAATTAGACAGCAAATTGTCACGGCTTCACTGCTTGGGCTTCAAAGGGGAGCGTTAGCCCAGGATGCAGGTAAGCCCTGCGTGTGCTTGGTAGTTAAAAACTTTGTTATTTAAAATATAGAAGGATTTCTTGAGCCAGCTGCATGAAGCTAAATTTGTTTAAGTGCCAGCCCAATGCTAGGCACAAGCAAGGTGCTCCTGCTGTTGCAGAGGGCAAAGGAGGAGGATTTTGGAGAAGGAGGAACCTGGAGCCCTGCTGGATGGATGCTGAGGATGATGCCCCAGCCCTGCCCAGCATCTCTGGGCAGCTGAGCTGCCCTTCTCAGTTCACAGCCTGTGAGATGCAGCCAGCTGAACACAAATGGTGTAAAACACACATGATTTCCAAAAAAGCTGAGTGCTCACCTGTGTTTCAAACAAATTAAAGGCTGGGACATATCTGAGGACAATAATTTAGGGGAGTCCTTGCCAGGACAGTGGGGGTTTAACTCCAGCACCCCAGAGCAGCAGCATTTGCCAGGCTTTACCAGAGCCTGTGCTGGGAGCTGCACCCCTCCCCTCGTGGGTACCTGGGGCTGACCAGCACTCGGTCCCACAGAGATCTCCAACCCCCTCCAAAGGCAGCTGCGAAAAGTCGCTGAGAAGAGGCTGCCTGGTCCCACTCTGCCCAAACTCACCGGGAGGCTCTGCCCTTGTCCTGCCGGCGCTCAGCCCCGATGGGAGCCGAGCAGGGAGCGCCCCTCAGCCAGCACAGCTCCTGCTTCCCAGAAGAGGGTGCTGTCAGGCAGAAAATAGCGACAAGGACGGTGTTTAGGCACTGAAATTGTTTATTTTTAACTCTCCTGCGTGTTCGGGTTGTGCTGCAGCCCTGAACCTCCAGCACTGCGTGGCTCTAATGGTCTTTGTTAATTCAGTGGCTGAAAATGCTGTCGCGGAGTGGATTTTAATGCAGGTGGGACACCAAGCCTGTGAGAGGCTTAGAAATGTAATTTGTGGTGGTTCATCTTCAGGGGAGTGCACAGAACGGTGCCTGGAATAATCATGGAATGGTTCAAGTTGGAAAGAAGATTAAAATCATCTTGTTCTGCCACGGGCAGGGACACTTCCCACTACACCAGGGTGCTCCAAGCCCCGTCCCACCATCCAAGAGGGGATGGTTTAGTGCAGCCTCTGTGACCAGCAGAGTGTGGGACACAATTTGCCTCAGGCTCAGGTGGGCTTTTCAAAGAGGTGTCATGAACCCCCTGGTTTTGCTCTGCTGATGGGGTGGGATAATGTGGAGGGGAGTCTGAAGTTAATAATGTGAACCTTGCAAAAATCACCCTGACAAAAATAAAAAGCCCTGAAGGTGACAGGCTTGTCCTAACAAAGACAACTCCAACAGATGCACTTTGGAAGCTCAGCTTAAACCTTTGTGATCCCTGTTTTAGCTGTGACCTGCAATTCACCTTCTGTGCCACACAGGCAGGGTTTAGTATTTATAAGCAGGGGCTGCTGAGCCCCAGTCTGACTCCACAAGGCTCTGCCACCCTCATTTCCATGTTCCCATCCAGGCTGATCATGTAACACCCCTGATCTGCAGCCACCTCCCTGCACAGGGAAGGAGAACATTGTCCATTCATCCCATAAAGCTCACAAAAGTGAAAAGTCCTGGTAAACCCCACTGGTTTTTTTCCTAAGTTATTATAGGATCCTTTAGGTTGGGAAAGGCCTCTAAGATCACTGAGTCCAACCATTAACCAGCACTGCCAAGGCCACCACTAAACCTTTGGTGGAGAAATTGTTTCTAATATCCAGTCTAAACCTCACCTGGCTCAACCTGAGGCTGTTTCCTTTTATCCTGTTTCTTGTTATCTGGGACAAGATATCCACCCACCCACCCTGGCTGTCCCCTCCTGTCAGGGAGTTGTGCAGAGCCACCAGGTCCCCCCTGAGCCTCCTTTTCTCCAGGCTGAGCCCCTTTCCCAGCTCCCTCAGCATCTCCTGGTGCTCCAGCCCCATCCCCAGCTCTGCTCCCTTCCCTGGGCACACTTCAGCTCCTCAGCATCTCCTCTTGCATCACTTGGATCAGCTGTGGGTTCAGACAGTTTAGGATCACCCCCACTTTTAGCAAGTGTTTGATGAGGAGGAGTGAAAAAGGAAGGTTCATTTTCTCTTCTAATATGAGAAGTGGTGAATAATTAATAAAATTAGTAGGTGACACCTGTGAAAGGAAGGGAGGAGGAAAGATCACTGTGTGTTTGGGCTGCTCTTCCTCTGCTTTGCCTCTTCTGGTGGCTGTTGGCTGGTCTGGCCTTGTGCCATCACTGCACCTCCTTGTCCCCAGTCCCTCTAAATCTCTCCTGGAGCCCCTGGAAAGGGCTCTGAGCTCTCCCTGGAGCCTTCTCCTCTCCAGGTGAGCACCCCCAGCTCTCCCAGCCTGGCCCCAGCCCTCAGGGCATTTCCATGGCCTCCTCTGGACTGGCTCCAGCAGATCCCTGTCCCTCTTGTACTGGAGACCCCAGAGCAGGACAGAGCTCCACAGGTGGGGACTCATGAGAGGGGAGTAAAGGGGGAGAATCACCTCCCATCCTAATTCAGTATTCCTGAGCTTGATTTTCCTCTGAGCAGGAGCCCCTCAGTAATTTTCCAAATCCCACAGAGCCATTTGCAAAAAAAAGATAAGGATGAAGAGCAAAGCCCACAGCTGAATTTTCTGCTCTTGGGGGAAATCAGATATGAAATAATAAATATATATTATATCCTCCAGGCAAAACCCTGCTGGTCACTAATGCCCACAGATTAATTGTTCTAATCCCATGTGGTGGAGGAGAGGTGGTTGGATACATGGCACTATTTTGGTCCATTGCTTATGAAACTCCATCTCTGTGTTTGAGAGAGAAGACTTTACATAACCCTAATCATTCAGATAAGAAAAGGACTAAACTGTCCCAAAACATTTTATCTTCTGCACAGATGCTGCCTATGAATTTTGACTTGATTAAATAACAAGGCAATGCAATATTTTTATTCAGAATAACCAATGTCCTCTGTGGGGGAGAAGGAGCAGAGCTGCTCTCTCAACCAGCAAATGGAAATGGGGATTGATGGAGGCTGGAGGATCCAGAAATTCACCTGCTCAGTGAGAGCTGCCTGGAAAAGAGCTCAGGGAAGAATCTCAGAGTCATGGAATGTTTGGGGGTGGAAGGGACCTGGAAGCTCTTCCAGTTCTAATCCCCTGCCACATCCAGGGACACCTCCCACCAGACCAGGTTGCCCAAACCCCATCCAGCCTGGCCTTGAAACGTCCCACTGGGTCACCAAGTGCCCTGTGGCACCTCCTGGCTCAGAGAAGTCCCCAGAGGAGGATCCCAGGTACCTCTGTTTGTGAAGATTTTCCCAGACTGATTTACACCACGATGAGTGAGGACCCTGGGTGTGCTTTTCCAGGTGCTGGAAATTTAAGTTCCTCCTCAGTGATTTCTGTAGCAAACCCTCAGCCTCACACAATCCCCCTCAGCTGATTCCAGATGAGGATGATGATTTCCTGGTGCCAAGTGGATGCTTCCATCCTGAGCTCCCCCACCCTGGTCCCATTCAGGATGACTCCAATCTGACAGCACTGATGCACATCTTTCTCCAGTACAGCTTTTTATTAGGAAAAGAGAGGCAAATCACCTGCAAATCAGACCATGGACAGAAAAAATCTGGGGGGAAGAGTGAGTCTCATAGCTGGAGGATCCTATGCAGCAAAAGCATGCTGGGATGTGATGTTAAAAAGAAGGAAAAGTACAAAATGCAATTTATTTTGTTCTGTGAGCAGCAAAACCACTGGATCATGTGCTAATATTTCACTCCTACTAGCTGCTCCACGTCCTGCCCATGGTACCTTCTAATGAAAGGTACCACTAAATGAAAACAAAGTCATAAAAAAATGTAACAGGGGAATTCTGTGGGTTATACCAGCCTTACTACCCTCCTGTCTGCCCCAGCACCCTCCCTCAGAGAGCTGCAGGCAGAGCTCCCTCAGCACAGCCAGCACTGCCAGAGGGGAGATCATGCACCAGAGGCATCTGCAGTGCTGGCCCCGTGCACCAGTTGTGTCTAATAAGTAAAAACTCCTGGCTGTTCTTCCTGAATAGATTGGATTCTGCAGGCCAGAAGCACCATGGACCCCTGGGGATGTCTCACTCCGAGCCTGGCTCCCCTTTGCTGCTCCTGGAGACACAGCCAGAAAGAGCCCTGGAGCCTGAGCCCAGAGTCATAATTCAAATGGAGCAGAAAAATCTCTTTCCCCATCTCTTTGTTTCTTTCCTTTGGTTTCAGACAGGGGGTGGCCAGCTCAGGTGTTACATCAGGAGTTCAGGTGAGATAAGGTACAGAATCACAAAATACCCTGAACTGGAAGGGACCCACAAGGATCATCGAGTCCAACTCCTCTCCCTGCACAGGACACCCCCAAAATCCCACCCTGCAACCACTGAGGTAGGGAAACCCACATCTACTCCAAACTTTCTTAATTTTCTCACTTGCCACTGGGAAGATTTACAGGTGAGAGGCTTTGCTATGAGGATTTATCTCCACCCCACAGCTGTCAAACTTCTCTAGAGAGCCCCAAGCACAGCCCATAAACACAGAGCTGTTTCTCTCCTCCAAAGCTGAGTCCAGCCAGGCTGTGCTCACCCTCTAATTGTTCTCCAAGGTCTCATTTGGAAGATGCTGAGGCAAAGCCTTTTCTCCCTGTATCCCTGCTCCAGGAACATGGTCTGGTACTCATCACTCCCAGGCCCTGGCTGGAAAAGCTGTCACCTCATCAGGGCAGGAGTTTTGCCATGTGATGTCCGTGGCTGCCTCTCCACTGTCCTGGCTCCAGTTTGTTGTGTGCAGAGGGATTATTGGCAAGACTCAACGTGGGCAAAAGAAATCAGCCAGAAAAGGGGCTCTGGGTAATTTATTCCTCTCTGTCATTTCATTCCTGAAAGAAAATCCCCGAGCCAGGGGCGAGGTGGGGGGACTGGGCAGCGAGGGCTGAGCCAGGCTCGCTCTCTGTAGCTTGCAGAAATAGGGCAGAGCTGTGCAAAGATTACTGGAGCAAGAACATCATGCACAAAAAAAGGAAAAAAAAAGAAAAAAAGGGCTACAAAGCTTTCCTGAAGCAGCCATCCTCCAGCAGGGCCTGTTTCCCAGTGAATGGATTCATTCCCTGCTTTTCATGTCATAGTTTTGTGTATTTCGTGTTATTCAGGGTCTGTTATCACTCTGCCTGTTCAGAGCTGATGAATTTACCACCAGCAAAACAAATGTAGGGGAAAACATCCAATTAAAAGAACAGAAATGCTGAAGGGAGTGTTCAAAATCAAACAGGGAGAGAAGGGGAAGGTGCCTGCTGGACTTGTGCTGATTGAGGGTGAAGGGAACCCTAAGCCACCTCACCTCTGTTCCTGTGCACAGCACAATTTTCTCAACTCTCAGGCTGAAACTTTTAGCCTGAGCCAGAGCTGGAGCCAGGGGTGAGTCCCATGGCAGAGCTGCATGAAGCCATCCCAAATGGAGTCCATCTGTAGGGATGCAGGGCAGCTGGGGCTGGAGAAGTGTCCTTGTCACAGCCACAGCCACCCTGCCTGGCTATTTAGCACCTTCCTGACAGCAGCTCTGCCAAAATGTTGGGGACATGCTCCCAGGAGTTTTTAAAGACAATATTAATTAATTCATTATTAATTAAAAAGAAAAGTAGTGTAAAAAAGGAGTTCAGTCTCTGTAGGGCACTGCATATTTCCTGCAGCTCGTGTTTCCTCATTTCACATGTGTCTCTTAGAAGTCAAACCAATTTCTCCTGGTGACATTACTCAGGCTAAATGAGTCCACCAGTGTTTCAAAGCATGGCATGGGGGAACAGAAGGATGAGGGTGTGCATCTGGCACAGCTTGCTTGTGATTGGATTTTGTTGAGATCCAAAGTTGGCCTCAGTTTCCCCATTTCCAAGGCTGAAATACCACAACTGCCTTTTACAGGAATTTAGTATCCTCAGGGCAAAGAAATGCTATTATATTTGAATTTTGAGATCTTGGGAAACACAGCTCCAGTGCTCCTTTTTTCACTCAGGATTCACCCTGTCACACTTGTGGCTCACCAGGGGCTGGCCAAGTCACCACAGGAAGGAGTGACACTGACATCCTCTTTGGTTCTCTTTTCCCAGTTATGGAATACAGAAGGACAAACCCCAGGCTGAAGTGGATGTTTTCACATTCTCTTTTTGGTTTGGTTGGTTCTGCTGGGTTTTGGTGAAGGATGTGAGGTGGCACATTGGAACTGTTGGTTTGTTGAAGGAGAAGCCTCAGGCAAAGGAGGAGTTCCCCTGACACCTGTGACATTCCCTGGGGATGAAATCACAGAGCCATGGAATGATTTGGCTTGGAAGGGGCCTTAAAGCTGACTGAGACCACAGATTTTTCTGTGACCCCACGTGGTGCTCCCTGGCTGCTTCACCTTGGCTCTGGGGGGCATGAGAGGCAGCCAGGGTGGTGGTGGTGGGCCAGAGCTCATCCCCCATGGAGGCTGAGGGTCACAGCTGAGCAGATAAAGCTCATTTAGAAGTGTGTGACACTCAGGACCCTGCTGCTCACCCAGTTCTCACCCTGTCCTTTTCCCTTCCCTCGCTCCCCATCTCTGGGGACACCACATTCTCCACAGCCTGGGATTCTCCAAGCAGTTCTCATGGGAACTCTCCTGTTCTCAGAGGACAAGTAAACATCCCAAGCACTTGTGTTGGAGCAGATGTTTGCTCTGCAGCCAAGGACCCTCCCGTTCCCACCACACCAGAACACACCAGGCACCAGTTGTGTCCCATGGAGCATGAGAGGAGCTCTTTGCTCAAACTCTGCCCACCACAGCCTGTCCCCAGCTCCATCTCCATCCACACAGGCCATGCTGAATGCTGGAGACAGAGCTGATGCTGAGATCATACACTCAGATTGTCAGTGAGGTGATGACCCTCGGCCAAAATCCTCCTGAAATCCATGGAAAAAATGTGCCCAGCTTGTCTCAACACAAGCCTTACTACAGTACAAAACCAGATTCCTTATCAAAAGTCATCAGAGCTTGGATCTCTCTTCATTAAAATGACTTTTATTTAGGTTTCACTCCATTGGTTTCAGTTTTACCCTGTGAAGCCAGGCCTTGAGGTCATCCTTTTCCTTGGTGACAGAGACTGCTCAGGAAATGCTTACAAAGGTGGGTTTCAAACCTATGCAGTGCAAAATGGGGCAGTGATTTGGATTTTAAGCATTTTGTTATTATCTGGGAGCCCTTTTAATGGGTTTCAGGAGAAAAGGATAAAGGCTGTTTTGCTACAGCCTTTGTGAGGATTTGGTTTGTTCAATCCTGATGCCCCTGCCCAGGGCAAGGGGTTGGAACTGTCTGATCTTTAAGGTCCCTTCCAACCCAAACCATTCTGGGATTCTGTGATAATCCCCAGTTAAACCCATGTGGCTCTGGCACTGCTCACCTGTTGCAGTGTGGGTAGAACACAGCATGGTTCTAGCAGTGATACTTATGATAAACCCCTCCCAAAAAAACAGAAAAGAGGCTCAGTTTGTTTTCTTTTTTCTTTAAATACTTATTTGTTGAGGAGACATTACAAACTGTCAGCCCTGCTCTTCCCCAGAAGGTAGGACTGGCTGGTAGGAAGATCCAGTGATGTCCAGGAGAGCTGCTGGCATTGCCTCACTGCCCTGCCCATGCAGGGACAAAATAAAACAGCTGGAAATCCCCTCATAGCAGTTCCTGTTCCTGGAGAAAGCCTCTACAGCTTGGCTGCTGGAGAAGAAATAAAAGCCATCCATCATTTCATCCCCACTGACAGGCTCTGCTGTACCCCTGCCCCTCAGCAGGCCCAACAGAGGCTTTTTGCTTTGTCCAGTTTGTCCCAGCCATATTATCCCATATTATCCCCAAGGAACAGCTTCCCAGTCCTGCAGAGAGGCTTCCACCCACCACAGGGCTCAGAACCATTTTTATGACAAGGGTGATCCTTACATTTCCCTGGAACATCCTAAACTTATTGTTTTCCTTTATATATTTGCCTTTTCTGTCCCAAAGTGAATTTCCACCAGAGCAGAGGGATTGGAGGGGAAGCTCCACATGAACCATTTTATCCACAGTTCACAGGTGAGGGGACAGAGAGCCCTTCAGAGGCTGTCAGAGCTTGGTTTGCTGTTTGAAATCATGCCCTGGGCCTGCCCATATCAGAGGCTGAGGGAGTCCAAACACCAAATTTTTCCTCTTTGGTGGTCTGGCAGCTGCCTTCAGTGTCGTGCTTGAGCCATCCTGACAGGGTCACACACAGCACAGTGGGGTGCAAGCAACGACCTGAGGAACCCCAAGGTGTGTTTTGGCTTAGCCAGGTGTCCACACAGAGGTGCTGGAAAGAAATACTGGGGATTTGTGGATTCCCCCCACATCTCTGCTTCACCAGGGAATTTCAAGTCTCAAACATTCACCTGACCAGGGAACTCAAACAAACCAGGGAGTGGTAACAGCTGCTCAGCTGTCCATGGTTTTGAGTAGCTGCACATTCCCCTTGACACCAGGGAGAGGAAGGCAAAGCATCCCAACAGGGAAATCATTCCCAGTTCCCTGGTCCACAAAGTCTAAAGGGTTTTTCACCTATTCCTGCTGCTTGGTGTGAATGCCCTAAACCCATAAATCTGAATGCCCAGTAGAGTCCATATCTTACCAAGGGAGGTAGGGAAGCAGGTGCTGAGAGCCAACTCAGGTTTCTCAAGCTGCTGAAGTCACTGATGCCTCTGGGAGTCGTGGTGGCAAAGCCACCTGCTCACCAGGGATGAGGAACTCGGTGCTAAGAAAAGCCACTCTGATTTACAAACCAGAACATGATCCCCTGGCCTCTGGGCTGGCTTTGGGAAAACAGTCACTGGTTCTGCATAACTCACTTTGAGGGACCTGGATTAAACCTGGTTTGGGGAACTCAAGGCTTAAACCTCTCTTTTGGCTGGCAGTAGTTCCTCCCAAATCTGAGAAGGTCCATCAGCCCAGCAGGACCGAGGTGTGGTCAGACACATGAGGGAGGAGAGGTTTAGACCTTGCCTAGAGGGGAGAGGTTCCCTTCCTCTTGCTCAGAAACACAGTGATCTAACAAAAATAAACTCTGCCTGGTCCTCCTGGTTAGATCTTGTCCACACAGGATAATTTTGGCATCCACAGCTTTGGCAGCCTTTAGTGGCACATCACACCATTAGAGAGGATGCCAAGCTCTCATCCCTCCATTTCCAAGTGCTTGGCTCTCCAGCCCCACCCCACAGCTGTGAGCAAGTGATACCCTTAGGTTTGTACTCAGAGAAATGGTACTGGACTGGCTTTCAGCTGTCCTGTGTCCCCTCTGCCCCACTGTCCCCTCAGGCTGACCTGCCCACCCCCAGATCCTGCACACACAGAGTTTATCTCCATCCCCCCTTTCCCAAAGGATCTTCCCTCAGGAGCAGGCACAACACTCAGCTCTGCCCCTCACCCTTCCAGGGGCCCAGTGCCCTCTGTTCAGCCTGGTGGGCTCTGCCCCTTCTCCCCAGCTTTGAGCAGGGAGCAGCTCCTTCCCTCGTGTGGATTTGTGGTGCCTCCTCAGGCACTTCTCCAGCTGGCAGCGCTTCCCACAGAGCCCTCACCTGTGGGCTCCCCCTGGGGAGGGCAGCAGGGGCTGCCTGGCCAGGTGGTGCCCATGGGGGAAGCCCTTGGTGCCCTTGCAGGGCCCCACAGGGGTGGTCTGGTGCTGGGAGTGTGGAAAACACATCATCCCTGGGTGAGCATGTGCCAGTGCTTTTATTGAAGAGCTCTGGGAATCAGGGGCGCACACAACCCCAAATCTGACTCCCACATGGATTTGAGATGGACATGTTTTTATATCCTTTCTTGACATAGCTGTATAATCATATGTTAATCATTACTTTGATATTGTTCTATTGTGTGCATATTGATTTCACCCAAGCATGAGTTAGAGTTTCTTTTCCCATAATTGGTGTATAATTATCTATCACACAGGTGGGTACATAGAGGTGGGTACACACAGGTGGGTACACACAGGTGGGAACACACAGGTGGGAACACAGGTGTAGGTTCACATCCTTCCACTCAGACAATTCTCATTCTCGTCACCAAGGCCTACCTTAGCTACCAGGATATTAGAAACATTTTAACCCCACGTTATCAGGAGGGGTTGGCCTTCTGAAGGTCTTCCTGCACTCAGGGACCGGCAGGGCTCCTCCTGGGTGTGGCTCCTCCTGTCCAGAGCGCTGGCTGGAGCAGGAGCAGAGCTGGCTGGTGGGTGCAGCTGGAGGCTCACACAGAAACTCTCCTGCCTCTCCCTGCTCCTGTAGGGCCCCTTGCTCTTGTGGATCCCCCTGTGCCTCACCAAGCTGCACTCTGGCTGAAGCTCTTCCCACACTCAGGGCAGGGCAATGTCTGCTCGCCCCCGGGGTCTCCTTTGGCCGAGGGATCTTTCCTGGACGTGGATTTCTTCTGGTTCTCCACCATCTCCTCTTTGGTGGACTGGCAGCATTTCTCCTGCTTCCCCTTAGGGCTCTGGCTGTCCTGGTGGTTGGCCTCCACACCAGGGTCCTCTTTAATTTGGATCCTCTGGATGACAGCACTGAGGTTTGGCTTCTGTCCATAAGGCATCCCAAAATCATTGCTTTCCTCAGGCTCTTCCTTCACATGCAGCACTTGCTCATTGACCACAGGGACCTCGTGCTGCACCTTCTTCCTTTTTAGGCTGTTTCCCTGTAAAACTGGCAGTGGGATCTTTGGATCAAAGAGCTTTCCATAGTCTGGGTCTTCTGGTGGCTCTCCCTTGGTGTGAAGTTTTTGGCAGGCTGCAGCAGCGCTGCCTGTGCCATCAGGGGCTGATTCTGCTTCCTCCTGCACCTGGATTTTCAAGGAGGGTTTTTTGGGTTTGATTCTAGGTTTGCTACACCCCTGGGCAACGTCTCCTTCGTGGGCCATATTCTCCAACACACTCTGCTCTGACCTGAAGCCAAAGTCAAGCTCCTCTTTAATCTGGATGACACTGTTGCTGTGCCCCTTTTTGCTCCACGTGGTTCCTCTGGTGGGCACTGAAATACCTCCTGGTGCTCAAACCCTTCCCACATTCCAGGTGGGAGCAGCCCCACAGTCCCTGCAGCAGGAGGTCTGGATGCTCTGGTGGGCACCAGGCAGATCCCCTGCCCTCTGGATCTGCTGGTTCCCCTCAGGTTCCCCCTCTTGCTGAAGGATTTCCTGCACTCCTCACATGGGTCTGTGGCCCCCAGGATTTAACCACATCCCTCATGGCAGGTCCTCAATGCTGCCAGGCAGCCCAGGGGTACAACAGAGCCACTTTGGGGCTGGACCATCTGTGGGGATGCAGAAACCACCAGGACATGCACATCAAGGAGTGCTGGAATGGATCTGTGGGCACAGGGTGCTGCTGCTGCTCTGTGCCAGCTCAGGGCCAACGTGGTGCTCTGCTCCTCCTCATTCCTCAGCCTTCTGACACCTCAGCTCGTAGATGAAATGCTTGTAGCTCCATCTCCACCCTCCTCTCATCTGGAGAGGCTTCCCTGACATTCCTGGAAAGGCTTCTCTGCTTTTCCTGGAGACTCAAACTGCCAGACTGAAAAAATAAAGGGAAAATTATTAGGTTATTATTTCTTCTCCTGTGTTCAGTACATCAACACAATGGGTGGCACCTTGGCTGCTCCACAAGACACTGATCCTGAGGCCTACAAAGCCACAGGCTCAATGGACACTGGCAGAGTGGGCAGGAACAGGATGGTTTCCCAAAGTTTTGGGGGCTCTGTGATGCATTCACTGCTGCAATGACACTGGGGTATCAGCTTTACTGTTGCCATACTGGTGATTAACTCTCAGAATAGTCCTCTGTCCTTTGACCAAGAAGACATGTAAGTTAATTAAATAATGCACTTCATAGTAATTATAGTAATTAGACTAATTTTTGCCAAGTGGCTGGGCAGCAACTGAGATCCCTGAACTTTGGAAGAAAACCCAACCTCAGCATCACTTGCAAAACTGGGGTGCCCTGCTTTGGATGGACAGATCTCCATGCACAGGGGAGGACAGGTCAGTGGTGTCCTGAGTGGGATGGTGGAGAGGTGAAATCTGGAAGCTGAAGTGACTTTGTCCTCCTCAGGAAGGTTCAGCTGGCAGCAGGGTCTGGGTCCTAATGTAATTCCACCAGAAAAATAAATAAATCAGGGCCAGCAGAGATGTGAGCAATATCTCCCTTCAGGAGGGTGGATTGCACCAGGGAAAGGAGCCAGAAAGGTGAGGGGAGGAAGGCAGTGGGGCTGGGGCTGGCTGCCCACAGGAGCACATGTGGCTGGGCAGGCTTGCACTGGTGGCTGAAGGTGAGGCTGCCAAAATCTCCAGGAGCCAGCAGGGACACAGGCTGCCAGTGAGACCTCATCCCTGGAGCTCTGGGATGCCAGCAAGGCTGGGCTGGGCAGATGAGTCCCTGGGGAGCTGAGGTGCAGGGGCTGGGCAGGGGGGATGCCACGGATCAGGGGACAGGCAGGGACAGGGATCAGGGAACAGTGGGAGATGTGGAGTACAAACATCCAAGCACAACTGGGATACAGAGTTTGCAGCTCATGTTCACCAGAGGAGAGGGCTCGCTGTGGTAAATTAATTGGGCAGCTGTTCCAGTTATAATGGGGGAAATTACTTCAGATTTGGTCATGCCATGTGTGTTTCCCCACCAGCTAATCCATCTGTAAGAGCTACCAAGAGAGCACAGTGGTGCTCCTGTCCCAGCTGGGTTCTTAATGATGGTACAGGGGAACCACAGGAGGAGGATAATAATAACAACAACATCAACAACAACAACAACAACAACAACAACAACAACAACAATAATAATAATAATAATAACAACAACAACAATAATAGTACAACCCAACCACCTGCAAAGTTATACTGAGCCAGAAGAGACAAAACACATCCACCTGGAGCAGGAATTGGGTTTCCTGTTTACTCTTGGGGGGAACACTCCAAGGTGGGCCAGAACTCCTTTGTGAGTGTGGGAGCAGCTGTGAGACAACATTACAGGTTTTATCTTAGAGCAGACAAAGCCTCAGCAGCAGCCAGGCTGGAAAGGGGACTCAGAAAAGTTCACTGTTGTCTGTTTATTAAAGAAGGTCATTAATCGTGAATGGGTGGTGGATTTAGCACCAAGGACCCTCCTGGGGTCACTGCGGTGTCCTCGGCCTCTCCCCTCCCCAGGGATGCTCACACTCGTCCCTTAGGGAAACACCTCCCTGGCAGCAGCGTTCAAGTCGTCAGGAATTCGGCCAAAAGGCAACAACAAATCCATAAATTCAGATCGTTAAGAGGAAATCTCTGCCTACTTTCTACCTTTCCCCCCCTCCCTCTTTCTACTCTTCAGATCCTCCACATCCAAATCCACCCTTCACTTGGAGCTCGGCGATCAGGGGCAGAAGGACGAGCAGGAGCAGGTCCCGGGGGGATGCTGTGCCCTTCCCTTGGCTCCGGGGGGGCGGGAAGGGCCGAACGCTCCTACCTGGGCGGTCCCTCAGGTGCGCATCTCCCTCCTCCCCGAGGGAGCATCCCCGGCGGAGACCGCGCTGGAAATCGCGCGGTGGCCGCAGCCCGGCTGAACTAAAGGAAATCTGACCTAAAGAGAAGCAAGAGGAAAGGCGAAGGCAAACCCAGCCGAGGAGCCAAGGCCGGCGGGGCAGGGCCGGGCAGGGCGGGAAGTCCGCGCTGGCAGCGCCCCGAAGGATGCCCAGGCAGGGCCAAGGAGTGGGCGGGAGCGCCGGGAGGCAGCGGGGGGATTTCTCCCCGCCCTGTCCTTCCTCTGCTCCGCTGGGTCGCTGGAGAGCTGGAAGGGTCCCCGGCCTGAGCTGCCTTCTGGGAATTGTAGTCCCCCTTCCCTGCATCCCTGGTCCCCATCCTGCCCTCCTTTGTCCTGGCAGCCACTGGAGCAGCTTCGGGACATTCCCCTCTTGTCCCAGCCGAGAGTGTTCCCTTATTTTTTGTTGTTCTGGGAAGGAAAACATCGTGCAGCACTGCAAGCATCCTTCTTCCCTCCCAGGCTCCAGGAAGTTTCAGGAGAGGAAAGATGCCTTCCAGGGAGTATTTCTGTATCCAGAGAGGAAAGATGCATTCCAGGGAG
Organism: Notiomystis cincta; assembly: GCA_013398075.1. NCBI lineage: Eukaryota > Metazoa > Chordata > Aves > Passeriformes > Notiomystidae > Notiomystis > Notiomystis cincta. The sequence goes on from VZRX01000840.1 coordinate 36,273, forward strand.
TATTTCTGTATCCAGAGAGGAAAGCTGCATTCCAGGGAGCGTTCCTGTGCCTGCAGCAGCTTTCAGTCCCCCTTGGCAGAGTGGGGAGAGCTCGTGGCCCTTTACCAGCAAAGGATCCCCTTGATATTCGGCCACTGGGTGGATTTGGCAAGGGTGGGCACAGAGGGTGTGGAGTAGGTTTGGCAGAGGGGTGTGGAGTAGGTTTAGGAGAGGGATGAGCAGTAGGTTTAGGAGAGGGAAGAGCAGTAGGTTTAGGAGAGGGATGTGGAGTAGGTTTAGGAGAGGGATGTGGAGTAGGTTTAGGAGAGGGATGTGGAGTAGGTTTAGGAGAGGGATGTGCAGTAGGTTTAGGAGAGGGATGTGGAGTAGGTTTGGCAGAGGGATGTGGAGTAGGTTTAGGAGAGGGATGTGGAGTAGGTTTAGGAGAGGGAAGAGCAGTAGGTTTAGGAGAGGGAAGAGCAGTAGGTTTAGGAGAGGGATGAGCAGTAGGTTTAGAAGAGGGATGAGCAGTAGTTTTAGGAGAGGGATGAGCAGTAGGTTTAGAAGAGGGATGAGCAGTAGTTTTAGGAGAGGGATGAGCAGTAGGTTTAGCAGAGGGATGTGGAGTAGCTTTAGCAGAGGGATGAGCACTGCCTGGGAGAGGCTGAACCTCAGCAGGACCCCCTGGAAGCACCCAGCCTGTCCCAGATCTGCCCTGCACGATGAGGCTTAGAGGTTCAGCTGGAAGCTCTAGCCCAGGATGCTTCCCTGGAATGAAGAAAAGCTGCTGCAGCACGACTCTTCCTGGGGCAGAGACTGGGGCTGTCCCACGACTCTGAGGCTGGACTGTAACTCTCATTCCTGCATGCACCAGCACCTCCAAACCTGTCCTAAATATGATTCAAGGCTGCAAACCTGTCCTAAATATGATTCAAGGCTGCAAACACACTGTCCTTCTCCTCTTTGACTTGGTAAACTGAGGCAGGAGAAGGTGAGGNGTCCCACGACTCTGAGGCTGGACTGTAACTCTCATTCCTGCATGCACCAGCACCTCCAAACCTGTCCTAAATATGATTCAAGGCTGCAAACCTGTCCTAAATATGATTCAAGGCTGCAAACACACTGTCCTTCTCCTCTTTGACTTGGTAAACTGAGGCAGGAGAAGGTGAGGTGTCCAGCTTGGATCATACAGGGAAATTTAAAGTCACCAATTCCCTGGGGTTCAGATTTACTCTACACACTGTTTGTAAGCTAAGCTAAAGTCTGCTGTATTTCCTACCCCAGTACAAACCAGCAGCCCCAGTTTGAGGGCGCACCTGCATTCCAGTTTCAGCCCAGCCCAGTGAAGAGAGAATTGATGCCAGTTCAGCCCATTGAGTCTATAGCAGGGCAGCAGAAGACACACAAGCTTTGCCTCACTCGAGTTGCTGTGCTTTGATCACCAGAGTCCCACAGCAGGTCCTGGACAGGCAGGAGAGACCTCGGTGTAGGGCAGCAGTGGCCCCCAGGTCCTGTTCAGGACTCCTTGGGCAGCATTTCCCCTTTCCATCCTTTCTTTTCCCACAGATCCTGCCTGGTGCCAGTCTGCAGCTCCACCAACCAGCCCCATCCGGGGGTGTGGCACCGTGGAGGGAGAGGGCTGGGACAGGACAGGATGAGGAGCTCACCTGGAGCAACGGGAGGGCTGGAGACTCTTGGTGTGACCTCTCTGCTTCCAGAAGGTTCTGCAGGAAGGGGCCAGGATTGTGCCATCCCAGCTGTGGCAGTGTCCATTTGTCCACTGGGCACAATTTACTTAATTCCAAAGTGGACACCTCCAGCAGGGCAGAGGACTTGTGCCCTCAGAGCTCCTGTTTCTCTCCACCAACATCTGCATTTTCCCAGCCCCAGCTCAGCCTCTCCTCCAAACAGACCAGATCTGCCTGATGTCCCCTCAGACTCTTGCAAAGCCCCAAAATCCAAGGAAAGAGAGACCAAATATTCTTTGGTATGATACAAAGTTTTGCTCATGTGGTTCAAAAATAGACTCCAAGTGTTTTATGTCCATGCCTAAAAGTGATTCCCAGACAAAGCTGCCAGGGCAGAGTTAGGCTGTGCCCAGAAACTCCTCTTTGTAAACCCAGTTTGGAGGTGGTGATGCCCCAGCCTGAGGAGTCTCTGCTCTCCCAGGGAAATCCACTCTGGAAGTGAAGCTGTGCCACCAGCTGCCTCTGCAAAGCACCACTAGATGCCAGTGAAAGCCCTGCCTGGTTCTCCCACTTAGAAAACCTCACACTTGGGACAATTTGCTTTGTTATATTGTGGGGATTTTGTGTGTATATTTTTGTTGATTGTTTGTTTTATTTTGATTTTAAAGGTAATGCTTCACATCTGATCTAATAAAGTCTCTTGCATTTAGGCAGTACATATAAATAAATGTGTGAATGTGTTTTGCTCACATCCTCTCTCTTTTTTCCAAATATATATTTTAACCTCTCTTTTGTTTCCTCTTATTTAAATGAGAATTATTTCCCAGTGTCTTCCCAGACCAAGATCCCACCCCCAAGCTCCTTTCCTTATAAAACACCCTAATCCTCCAGCACTTTCACCCACCTGATCCTCTCTCCACTGCATCAGGGTTTGGTGTCCTGGCATGGACAGTCATTCCAAGAAACACAGAGGTGCTGGCATGGCATGTCCAAGCCTTGGAAGATCATTCCTCATATCAGGTCAGCAAGAGGCAAGACACAGGTCCAGCTTACCCACCTGTGGGAATAACAGCCTGGAAAAACAGACCTGCACAGAGGTGGGAAGGGATCAAGGAGCAGAAGCAAGTTATTGCCTATAACCAGCTTGCAGATGTTTGATGTTTGCTGGGAAGGAGAAATGAATGGAACTAGGAAAAAAAAACAAACCTACATGGAGAAAGGGTGAAAAATAAATCTCACAGCCCTGTGCACCTGCAAGTTCTGTGCTGCACTTCCCTGGTGTGGAGATCAATATAGAACTGAACTGACCTCACAGTCTGCCTGGAGTTCTGCACTCTGCACAGAACAATCTGCCCCATGCTACCCCCTGACATTTCCACCAGCTCTAAACCCTTGAGCAGCTCCAGCCTGTGCACTCACCTTTCTTCTTCACCTGGCTGGGCAAGCTCTGAGTGCCCTGGACTGTCCCCTGGGCACTCAGAGTGAGCACAAGGGGCAGCAGCTCCCAGGAGGGACGTGGCAGTGTGTCCTTCCACCCTCTGATGGCAGAGCTCCCCAGCTCAGCAGCACCTTCCCCTTTGGGCAGGCTGGGTGCTGGTGCAGCCTTCTCCTCCAGCACCTCTCATTCCCTGGAGTGCCTGGTGCTGGTTGCCATTGGAGACCAGATGTTGGAACTGATGGAGAAAAGGTCTGGCCCAGGCTGGTGGTTTCTGTGTCGCTTTTCAGACAACCCCAACCCCGTGTTTGACCGTCCAGCTGGACCTGACAAAGCTCCACAGGGGAAGTGAGAACTAAATTTAAGCCAGGCTGCCATATGCTCCAGTACATGATTAATTATACAGTGGAATAAAAATGGAATTTGGCAAAATGAAGGAGGATGGGTAAAGGAAATCTTTGCCCAGGTTTAGAAGGAAATATCACCACGGGTTTTATTAAAGATGCCACAGTTAATCAGGAGGCTTCAGAGCAAGAGCTGGGATGTTGTGTGGGCACACAGAGTGCAGGGGGGATGGACAGTTGGGTGTGGGGAGAAAAGGCAGCAGAGAGCCCAGTTATTTGTTCAGGTGAGGCTGTGGCTGTCCTGAGGTGCCAGCTGGGGCTGAGGGAGCCCTCGCTGCCTTCTCACACCACAGATTGCTTTTGTTAATTTAGGGAGCAACTCTCACAGCAAAGCAGATGTGATACAAGACAATAAAGTGTTCAAAATTACAATTATGCTGTTCCAACCCCCTGCTTTTCTTTAATTGCTGTTGAACATCTGATTAGCAAGGAAAGCTTTCCTTTTTTTGGCCTGTGTCTCCTACAGCTTCACTTTGCAGTCCAAACCTAGTTTCCCCTCCTGCCAGCAGGGAAACAACTGCAGTGTCTGTGGCTGCTTCCATCCATCATATTCATCTGATAAGAGCTCAAAATGAAATATGGTGAGAGCACAAATGGCCCCAGTGCTGATTTCAAGGCTGGACAGGTCACAGTGACTTATCTGCTTCTCTCTCCTACAAGCAATGGGCTTCTTGAACCTGAAGCTGTTTTTGTTTTCCTGTGGAGAGCCCTGGTGACCCCATCCTGCTCTGTCAGGAGGGAGAAGGAAGGATTATGGCAGGGATGCCCCCAAACCAGAACCCCCTCCTTGCCCTCCTCCCCCTGCCCCGTGTGCTGTCACCACTGTGGGTCTGATCAAACCTCTCCAAGGGTCTGAAGTGGTGAGCAGGGATCTGGGATGCTGCAAGGACCTTGATGCTTAACCCTGCACCAATCACCCTTCATGCCCTGGGCCCTGCTCTCCTCACTCTGGTTCCAACTTTCTATCCCAAAACAGCAACCCCATTATGAGACAACATAAAAACCTGCAGCTGTAAATGTCCACAGGACACACAGAGGGCTGGACAGACAGCACAGCTCTGCTGGGAACACAGCAGCTAGAGTAGGTTTGGATGGGTGCTGGCCTCATCCCTCCTCCACTGCAAACCCCACAGGTCCTCCCTGCTAGGAACCACCTGCAGTGGCTCCTCGAGCAGGGAGTGCTGCTGTCACCTCTCTCTTCCAGCCCCCACAGCCCCCTGAGAGGCAGCCAAAGGTGCATCCCTAGGGCTGCCAGGTGCTTCCCAAGCCCGGAGGACTGAAGTGGAGCCTGGCCATGAGCCTGCCTTGTGCTGATGCCTCAGTTTCCTTTGCTCTCAGAGATCCCTGCAGCACAGCCTGGCTCCCTGGCACTCAGAGCAGTTTGTACTCAGAGGAGCAGTTCCAAGGGTGTGAATCTGCTCTCACTGGGACACCTGCCTCGGGCTGGGGTGGATCACAGCTGGATCACACCTCTGCCCCCTGAGCTGGTTTCTGCAGGCTGCCTGGGAAGCCTGGCTCAGGCAGGGATGTGCAGATCGAGCCAAGCAAATCCTGCTGTCAGCAGGTCCCTGAAGGGCCAAGCCCCGAAGTGCTGCTGCTGCCTCCCCTCTCCTCCTGACCCCTCCCAGCCCCTCTCCTCTCTGGGAGCTGTCAGCAGAGACTAAAGGCGAGATGTGTGTGAGAATTTGCTCTCGGGGGGGCCAGGGAGGCGCTGGGGCTCCTCTGGTGTGCGGTGTCGCAGGATGCTGTGCCCGGGGGAAGCCCGGTGTGCCCTGGTGCACGCAGCCCTGGGAGCTGCGAACAGCTGGGGCAGAGCTGCTAAAAAAGGTGTGAACAAATCCCCAGGGCTGCCGAGTGAGAGCCCTGGAGGAGAGCTGAGTCTCTGTGAACATCCCACACTCCCCCCTCATCATCTCCCCCTCCACACTCTCTGACAGGAAATGTGTTTATCCTAAGATAGCAGCATTTTGGCTTGAAACTGAAATAGAGTAGGTTTGGATGGGATATTAGGAAGGAATTCTTCCCTGTGAGGGTGGGGAGGCCCTGGCACAGGGTGCCCAGAGAAGCTGTGGCTGCCCCTGGATCCCTGGAAGTGTCCAAGGCCAGGTTGGACAGGGCTTGGATCACCCTGGGACAGTGGAAGTGTCCCTGCCATGGCAGGGGTGGAATGGGATGATTTTTAAGGTCCCAACCCAACCCTTTCCATGGTTCTATGAACACCAAGTGGGTGTGGCAGAAGGAGCTGTCTGGATGCTCCTTTAAGGGATGGATTCCAGGGATGGGGGAGCTGAGGTGTTTGAGACTGACTTGGCTGGAAAAGGGGATGAAATGCTGCTGGACACTGGGCCAACTGGGCCAACTGGTGTCTCAAGGCATCCTCTGGGTGGATCCCACCCTGGCAGGGATGCCTGTAGGGTGTGTCCAGCTCCAAGACAAGGAACCCTCACTTCTGGATGAGTGATAAAAAGCACTAAATCTGCTCAAACACAGAGATAAAATCCTAAAGCAGCTCCACAGGTGCCTTGCTGCTTTGTAACTGCGAGTTCTGCCAGGCCAGAGAGTGTGAATCTGTGAGGTTTTTAGCCAAACCTGTGAGTTTCTGGCCAAACCTGTGAGTTTCTGGCCAAACCTGTGAGTTTCTGGCCAAACCTGTGAGTTTCTGGCCAAACCTGTGAGTTTCTGGCCAAACCTGTGAGTTTCTGGCCAAACCTGTGAGTTTCTGGCCAAACCTGTGAGTTTCTGGCCAAACCTGCTTGCATTATAACCTTTTAGACACAGATTTTTGACCAAACCTGAGACTAAGTGGCTTCAACATCTCTGAGAAGTTTAGACACTAAATGGGTCTCACAGAACCTTGTGACTCAACAGGAGAGACCATAACCCAATTTTAATCTGTAATAATCAACTTTAAATAAAATAACCTATAATCTAAACTACGTAGGTGGCAGAGTAGCTCCTTAGATACTGCACTGGCAATACTTAGGTGCTGTGTTAGCAATAAATCCAATCATAATCATCCAGAAATGATAATTACTGTGTCCCATTCTCGTGCCTGACTGAGAGCCTTCACTTGGTACTCTGCTGATCTTTCTCCTGCTTTGCCTTCAAGTGTACAGGACATTTCCTTCCTCCCTGTGTTGCCTCTTAGACACATCCTCCACGTAGTAAAAACACCCCTGGGAGAGAAGAACCACTCAGGTCCCTGGACAAGGGAAAGAGTAACCCCAAATTGAAATGCTCAGCCTGTGCTGAAAGGACAAGTTTTCTTTGGTGCAGGGCAGTTATTGCTTTTCTTTCAGCTGCTGTTTGGTTTAATCTCCCTGGTCCACTCTATCACCCTCCTCAAGGCTCATTCACTCTCCTCCACTTGAGAAAGGATTTCTATGTCTGAAATCCACAAGACTGAATAAGGATAATAAATTCATTTTTAGAGGGTAGAAATGCATTTTCAAAGTGATTTTATCTATCTAAAAAGGCCAAACAAACTGGTGGAGAAAATAAAACAAGCAAGACCTTTCATCACCTTTTTTTTTTTTTGTGGCTTTCTCAAAGGCCTGAGAGTAGTTCATAGATTCATTTTTATTAAATTATATGGAAAGCCATTTTTGCCCTTCAAACCCTGGCTGATCTCATGTTTAGGGTGATTTTTAGCCAACACAGCCAGAAAACTCTTTGGATTCCAGCTGAGAAGCCTTAAAAAACAAACTTGCAGGTGAAGAAATGGGATAGAAATCCTTCCAGGAGGACATGGAAGCCAAATTTTTTTGCGAAAAAAATGTCTATGAGCCCTTGAGCTCCAGGATATTTAGCATTAGTAACTCTCCTGGTGATTCAGCCACCACCCTGAGACTCCCAGAGCATTACTGGTCCTTGTGCATCCCCAAAGCTCCCCATTGCTCCTGGTTCTGTGAGAAACCCAGCAGGGAAGGCTCTTAAAGCTGTTTATAAATATTTAACATCTTGCCCAGGTGAGGAGTGAAGTGCCCACGTTCCCAGAGCTCAGGAGCTGGCAGTGTGAGCTTGCAGCAGCCACAGGGCTTTGCTGGGTGCCTGCTCAGGAGAGAAGAGATTTTTGACATTTAAAGGTTTGTTGTCTTGTTACCTCACACTTCCTCTAAAGGTGGAGAAAACAAGTGGCATCCTGGTTCTTGTATTTTAAACAGTACTTCAAAGGAGAGGAGGCTTTAAAGGAGAGAAAAGAGGGCTGGGAATGAAAAAACCCCACATTTCCTTGTTTTCCACTCAGCCAGGGTGGGCTGTGATGTTCTGCCAGGGAGCTGGGGCTCTGCATGGCATAAGAAACACCTTTGCTCATCTCTTGAGCTCTCCCATTTCCTTTGGAGCAAAACAAATCCTTTATTGGAAGCAGAACCTCGAGCCAGCACTGGCCTGCAAAATTAACAAACTCCTGACACTCAGCACCAACCTCTGCAAGAGCAGAGTCCATGTGAGAGCAGCCCAAGGAGCTCTCTTGTTTGAAGGGGTGATTTCGTTTGCTGTGAAATTTAAATCTCTTGGGATCAGCTGGTTTGAAACCATCACAGTGACTGAGACTCTGGTTATCATGTAGTAAACAGCAAGAGAAATAAAAGGGGTTTAGTGCTGATCTGCAGGGTGAGGCCTCACATCAAACCCACCCCCAGTCCTGGGGTTGCTTTTGGGACCCCCACAACCAGAAGGAAATTGAGGGGCTGGAGGGTGTCCTGAGAAAAGAATGGAGCTGGGGAAGGGTCTGGAGCTCAGGGAGCTGGGAAAGGGGCTCAGCCTGGAGCAAAGAAGGCTCAGGGGGGACAGGAAGGTGAAGCCAGGTGGGGGTCAGTCTCTACTCTCAGGGGATAAGAGGTAGGATGAGAGGAAACATCCTTAAGTCAGGCATAGGGAGGCTTAAATCAGACATTTAATAACATTTCTGCACTAAAGGTGTGGCCAGGCACTGGAAGTGGTGGAATCACTGTCCCTGGAAGGGTTGAAGAGATGTGTGGATGTGGCCCCTGGGTCAGGGTTCAGTGGTGGACTCAGCAGTGCTGGGTTAGTGTTGGACTCTGTGATCTCAGAGGTCTTTTCCAACCTCAGAGATTCCAAGATTTTATTAGAAGGTCACAGCCAGTGATGCTCAGAAAATCAGGACAGGACACAAAATTAAGGACAATTGCAGGGGTATTTCTTTGCCCTCTCTGAAGAGAAGCCTTGTGGAGCACCTGAGGACATCACTGGGCCTCACTTCCCTGGCATCGCTCTGGGCCGGAACAGGAGTTCAGAACAACACTCATTTTCCTGCCTCCTCTCTCATTTCTGTCTCGTGCCATCTGCTCACATCTATTTGCAAAGATTTACTCTGGGTGCAAACCCTGGGCTGTCCATGGTGATGTCAAAGTGTTCTCCAGAAAAACTGAGGCACAGCAGACAGATTATTCCTGCTTTTAAAGGAATTTCACACAGAACCACAGGCTGGCTGAGGCTGGAAGGCCCAACCCCTGTCAAGCAGGGCCACCCACAGCTGCTTGTCCAGAGACCACATCCAGTTGACTTTTGAATACCTCCAACTTCTGCAATTTTTATCCAAAAAATTTCTTTTACTCTCTAAGAATTTTCCCAGCCTAAAAAATTCTGTTTTATTTTGGACTCCAGGAAGAAGTGCTGCAGCTCCCTGACACAAACACTAACTGTGTGACAATAAGTCATTTAAAGAGAAGCCAAGCACTCACCCCCTGCTCTGCAGGCTGTCAGTGGGAACAGGAGGAGTCTCCACACCAGCACAACGCCTTTGCTGGGAGCCAAACACCCTCTTGCTATTTGGGGGCTCCTCCTCAGGCCCCTCTCTGTCTCTCAGACCCCTCTCTGCCTCTCAGGCCCCTCTCTGCCTGCCTGGCTCTCTGTTGAAAGCAGCAGATGGTGTTTATTAACGGGATAAGAACCATAAAAGAAACCCTCCAAGTGCTAGGGCTTTGTTGTTGTGTTGTTGGAGTCAAGGGAACTTTAACACAGCTCCTGCCAGGGTGGAACCAGGCTCTGTCCACTCTGAGTCTGCTCCTCCAGCCCCCCAGATTTGCTCAGGTCAGAGCTTTTCTGCCCTGGGGTTTTGTGAGGTGTCTGTGCTGTGTTTCAGGTTAGCACTGATGTCCTGCTCTGTGCCAAGTCCTGACCCTGGGCATGGAGCATCCTCCTGGCAGGAATCTGCTCAGCTCCAGACCCAGAAATGCAGCTGTTTCTCTTCCTGCCTCACCCTGGGAGTGTTCCAGGCCAGGCTGGACAGGACCTGGAGTAACCTGCTCTGGTGGAAGGTGTCCCTGCCCATGGCAGAGGGTTGGAAGGACCTTTAGGGCCTGTTCCAACCCAAACCATTCAGTGGTTTAATGATTCTACAGCCCTGGAGTCAGCACAGCACGAGCTGAACCTGCCTGTGGTTGTGCCATCCCTGTCAGGGGTGTCTGTTCCAGGGCAGGGAGATCCTGCTGTCACACAGCCAGACCACTGCAGCCTGGGAAAACCTCCCCCTGCCCTTCCCTGCCCTCAGCCACTCCTGGCAGTGCCAAAGGGCTGGCACTTCAAACCACTTTGGTCCTCACTCTGCTCTGGATGCTCCTGGAAGCCCTTGCAGGGATGCCTCACTCCTGCTGCTCCCTGGCAGGGCATTGGGAAGTGGAGGTCAGTGCCAGGATCTCCAGTTTCACCAGTGGGGAAATCAAGGCCCTGAGCAATTTCACCCCATGTTACAAAGCACTAAAACACTGCTGGGAATAAACCCCAAGTTTCCATCCACTTTCCTAGATGGTGAATAAGGGAGGACCAGACACTTAGGCTACTTTAATTCACTCTTGGAATGATTTTAAAGGAGTTTTTATTGTTGTTAGTGATCAGTGCTTTCTGAAAAGCTAAACAGAAATTAGTGACTCATCCTGTCTTGGAGCATCCATCCCTCTCTTTTGTGTCACTTTGGCACAATCCTGCTTAGGAAGCAGTGCCACTGCATTTCTTTTGCCTGCATGAAGACAGCTTTACCCAAATGAGCCAAACCTCAAATCTTTGTTGTACAAAATGGTCACATCATCCAGGGATGTCTAACACCTGCTTGAAAACCTCCAGGGATGAAGAAGCTCCAGCCTTCTCAGTCAATGAATCCCAGTGTTCATCCCAGAAGGAAGCAGGATTTATGGCACAGCCTTTCTGATGCTGGGTAATGAGCTCCTGACCTTTCCCTGTGTGAGGGCTGCTGGATTGTGCCTGTTTAGTGGAGCCTCTTTCAGTGAGCTTTTGCAAAGGGGAAACGTGAAGTGTCTGAAACAAATGGGGCTGTTTATCCAACAGCAATCCACAGAGGTGGCACCATCCCAGACATGTGCTTGGAGATGATTTCCAAGTTTCAGCTCCTTATTTCTCCTGCCTGCTGCCTTGCCTCCTCCTCCCAGCTCTGCTGAACCTTGCAGTGGAGCAGATCGCAAAACCCCTCAGCTCTGCTGCACCTTGCTGTGGAGCAGATCCCAAAAACCTCCTCAGATCTGCTACATCTTGCTGTGGAACAAATCCCCAAAAACCCTCAGCTCTGCTGCACCTCACTGTGGAACAGATCTCAAAAACCCTCAGCTCTGCTGTACCTTGCAGTGGAGCAGATTCCTAAACCCCCCAACTCTGCTACATCTTGTTGTGGAGTAGACCCCAAAAACCCCCCAGATCTACTGTACCTTGCAGTGGAGCAGATCCCAAAAAACTCCAGCTCTGCTGCACCTTACTGTGGAACAAATCCCAAAAACCTCTCAGCTCTGCTGCATCTTGTTGTGGAGTAGATCCCAAAACCCCTCAGCTCTGCTGCACCTTGCTGTGGAACAAATCCTAAAAATCCCCAGCTCTGCTGCACCTTGCTGTGGAGCAGACCCCAAAAACCTCACCTGAGCTGAGCAGCACGTTGGGATTCACCCCATCAGAGCTAACTCCAGACATTTGAGGCAGTTTTGCTCATTCCAGTCCCTGTGTTGTGAATAAATTATGTGATTTAGCCCACCCCAAGAAAAAGGGATGAAGTTTTCCTCTAGAGAATTCTGTTTCTCTGCTCTGACCATAGAAGGACTCTGGACATCTGCCTTAGGTTGGACACCCAGAGCAGCAAAGGGAGGGGAGATAAATGCTGCCCTTGGTCTGCAAAGGGTCTTGTTGTGTCTGTGAGGCTGACCTAGAAAGAGCATGGATTTGGCTCAGAGGATTAATCATAAATATTCCATGACTTCTGAGATGCTCTGCCCCAGTATCTTCTGACTTTTGCCCCAGGGAAGCACAAGTCTCTAAGGGCTCAGTCTCCTGTCTCTCCTCCCTCTGTGGGTATCAAGGCTGTGCAAAGGCAATAAACACCTACATTGAAGCTCCTAATTTGAATATTCCTCCACATTAGAGCAGGTGAACTTGCACTTGACAAAGCCAGGCCAGTTCTGTGTGATCCAAATGCCCTCACAGATGGATATTTTCAATCAGCAGGACACTGCTCACCAAGGGTGGTGCATAAAAGAGCATTTTCCTCACCCAAGGGAGGACATTTGTTCTGGAAAGCTGTTTCTTCTGATAACTTGCAGGCTTTGACCTCTTTTTTTTTTTTGAGAAAAAAGCATCAGTCAGAAATAAAGATACTTGTCAGGATTTAGAATTCTCAGTGTATTTTTATCAGTAGATGGAGAATTTTTTTTTCTCCAAAGCAAAGATAACAGGACCTGTGAAATCACTCAGATTGGAGCTCAAGTCAGCTGCTCCTCAGAGATGCTGGTTGAACATGCTAAAGTTGAAACACTTGAGTTAAAACTCTTTCTAAAATAATGAAATCTGTTAAAAAGGATTAAAAAAAAAAGTTTGCTCTGAATTTATCTTTTGAAAAAAAAAATTATCTTTTGAAACTTGAGATTCCCCGTAATAATGTGATTTAAAGCAGTGCAGCAGCGAGGGAAACAGAATAACTGAGGTTTTCAGGAATATCAGAAGTGTTTAGTCACACTGCACAGAGGAATTGAGTGTCCACAGAGTGAGAAAAATCAAGGCTCCAGTAAAGTAAAGCCAATATATAGGAAGGAACTTCATCCTCACAGAGCAGGCAGCTGAGTTAATCACTGTAGAGTCCTTTGCTATAAAAGACAAAATAATACCTTTCACATCATGATTTATCTGGGCTGTTTTGGCTGTGCCCTCCCCAAACTGACCAGATCTCTGCTGCTTTCAGGGGTCTGAAGGGTTTAACCCAGATGGAGCCCAGGTATTTACTTTTGAGTGAATTTGACAGGTATTTACTGGCCAGGTATTTATTTTTGAGTGAATATCCCTCTCTCCAGCCATCCCAGCCTTTCTGCATTGGACATTTTGCACAGAAGCTCCTCATTTCCAGGTCCCAGTGAACCATGTTTGTTTCTTGTTTTCCTCCTGTTTCTTTATTTGACCCACAGAAGATTTCAAGAATGTGGCAGGAGAACATTGCCAACCCCACTTTTCCTCTTGTCCTGGAATTCCTTCATTCATGTACCAACAGTGCAGCAAAAGTCATGTCCCCTGATGTGTTTGTGAGCTCACAGGCAGGAAAAAAATGGCAATTTGGAGGCTGGAAATACAGGGAGGAGAGTGCTGTGTTAATCTTTCCAGAGGAGCTATTCTGGTTATCTGTTACTTGGTGATGACCAAGAAATGTGAAGCTTTCCCCCCTTCTTTTCTCTGGGGGTTGTGTGATCAACAAGGAGCCTTCTGTAGCAAAGGGCTGTGCAATAAACATTTCCACAGCACTAAAAAATTTCAGAAGCTCCCAACCACGTGACATCTCAGCTCTTCTGGGTTATTCCACTCCATCTGGCCTCCTTCACACACCTAAGGTTCTCTCAGAAAGATCCCTAAGCAGTTTTCTCCCTCTCATTTCAAGCAGCATATGCCAGGCAGTCTGTGGGGGGAAAGGCTGCTGGTTAAACGTGGTGGGTTCATGATCCACGCTCCCAAGAGGGGCTGATGGCAGCTGACAGGCTCAGCACAACAGAACTCTGAGGAATGACCCCTTCAGAGGCTCCCCCACAAATCTCCAAGGAAACTTCTCAGTGCTGGTGACAACATTTCTGCTGAGAGGGGGAGATTTTTGGGAAAAATATAGAATTGTAGAATTATTAAGGTTGGGAAAGTCCTGTAAGATCGAGTGCATTAACCTAACTAAACCAAGTCCCCAGGGGCCACATCTGTACACCTCATGAGCATTTCCAGGGCTGGTGATTGCACCATTTCCCATTCCCATCCACCTGCCAAGCTCTCCTCTCCTCCTCTCCTCCCTTCTCAAAGCCCAGGCAGTGGGAGAGCCAAGGCCTGTCCTTGCCCAGAGTGACTCCAGATGAGGAGAGCAACTTCTGGAGCATCCAGCTGTGCCCTGGCACTGGGGATTGGAGTTGGAGACTGGAGATTGGAATCTCCTGCCAGCCTCCAGTTTCAGGGTCTGTTGTGAGCCTCTGGGACCACTCCTGGAATGTCCCAGCAGTGCCAGCCCTGCATGGCTGGTACCAAGGAGTGACAGAGCTGTGACCCCTTCTCTGGAAGGTCCTGCCCTTGCCTCACCCAAAGCTTTGTCTGTGTTAAGGAGAGGGTGAAAAGGAGCCAAGAAACACCTGAATCCCTGTTCCTTGGTCTGGCTGAGAGCTGTTGTGCTGTGCCAGAGCCACCCTCTGGGAGGTAGGAAGGTGTTTGCATGTGCTTGTCCTGTGAGTGTCTGATGGGAGTCTGAGACTTCTGTTCAAGAGAAAATCTGAATCCCACCAGCCCAGGAGATGCCAGTGCCATGGTCAGCTCTGGGTTCCAGCATGCAGGGAAGAAAGCTTCACCAAGATGTATTTTTCAGCAGTGGGAAGGCTGAAATGTTGTGTCCTAAAAAGCAAAGCAGTGGGAGCAGGTATGCACGGTGTAAAGAGGATGCTCCAGGTCCTTCAGCCTTTTCTCTGCATTGTTTTCTGAGACTCTTCACTCTCTGCTTTATGCAGCAGAAGGAAATCATCTGATCTGTGCAGCCAGCTCAGTGCAGCCAGCAGGAATCCAGTCCTTTCTCTGCTGCTCCTCGGAAATTAGCATTAATTGACGGTCATTAGCTGAGAAGTACCTCTAATCAGTCAGCCCTTTATCAGGTTTTACATTCATTCATTCTAGAAATCACTCAACCCAATCAATCAATCAATCAATCAGCCTTGCCACTGCCCATGGCAGCTGAATAAATGGGAGAAAGACTCAGATTGAGCCCCTCTCCTGCAAAAATCAAACCCCACCATCAGCCATCCTTTTTTTCATCCATCCTTTTTTCCGGCCATCCGTGGGACTTCACGGGTTCAGTCTCGAGATTCCATGCAAGGGCTTGACAAAATCTTGCTTCAGAACAGACCCTCTTAAATGCCTAAAAGTGATGCTCAAACTTAACAATCTGTAATTTTAACAGATGCTTTTGTAATTAATTATCATCAGGAAATCACCATTTACTAGATTTTTAACACTACCTAAGTCCAAAAATTTCCAGGGGGTGACCTGAATTCCCCAAACATGAGTTAGTTCTACCACATAATATAGAGAAAGCATGGAAAACCCACTTTGCCTCTTGCAAAACCCTCGTGGTGCTGTGCTAGGACAGAAAACTGTTTGTTTTTGGCAGGTTTTGTCTGAAATCCCCAGACAGAGAAGACAACAGGAGCCAACTGACAGCTTCAGCAAGGTCGTGTCTGTCTTGGCAGTGATGTTTGCAGGGAGGGTCAATCATCAGCTCCTAAATATATAGAGGTGAAAAGAGTTGAAAAAGTGAGTGCACTAGAAAGCTGAAAGATTGAATTTTATGGAATTTTAGGGATGTTTGATTGAATTTTAGGGAATTTTAGGGATGTTTGCATTTGTATGCAGGTTGTAAGAATCTCCAGCTAAAATTTTTGTGCTGTTCTCTGCAGCACATAATTTATAATTAATACTAGAGGATATTATTTAATGTGGTGATTTCTTAGGGGTGATAGGGATGTATTTCTATTTTCTCTGATTCAGAAAAAAAGGACGGTGAGTATAAGTTTAGAACCATTTGCTTAAAGGGAAAGTTGAGGCAAACACTCACATAGGAGGACAACAAAACATTCACCAGCTGCTTTCAGAGAAAAATCTAATATTTTGCCTTCAAAGATCATTCATGTTTCAAGAGCTGGATCACTGAAGAATTTTTTTGGCAGAACTGAAGAACTTGGAGAGAAAAAGGCCAGTGTTGCAGACACCCTTTGCCTGTGGTTCCTGGTGAGCAGTGGCTCCCAGAGCAGCTCAGGGGTCTCGTGGAGCCCTTTTCCCTCCCACCTTTGTCCCTGGAGTTTCCTTGTCCATGGCCTCTACTCCTTTGCTCCCCTGGCATTATTATTTATGTCTCTGCAACACTCTCAGTTTGCAGACCCCTCTGTGAGAAACCAATGGGTTTGATATGGTTTTGGAGGAAGGGGAAAACACAAGTTTTGGGTTTTTGGCAGGGTGCCACTTCACAAGCTTTCTTCCTTTTATCAGTATTTCTTGTTCCTGCCTGAAAAATGAGTGACAGTAACAGCTGCCTGACAGTAGGAGGGGAAAACTGCTAGGATGAAAACACAGGGAGCTTCTTTAAAAACACTGGTGCCTCTTTTGATGTATTTTTTACATATAAATGAGATCCAGTGCTGCAGGATTAACCCAGATGTGTGATCTGTGGTTTTAGGCAAAGGGGATGTTTAGATGAAAAATGGAGATATTAAGAAGTGAGGGAGATGAGGAGAGGGGGTGGAATTACTTGGGGAAGGTTTCTGTGTTATCCTTTGAGGTGTCTGTGTGATGGGATGATGTGTTAGACTCCCTTTGTAGAGTATTTTCATTATTTGTAGCTTGTGACATTTTTAGGTTCCAGCCAGGAGTGCCACAGGAAGGGAGGCAAATCTCAGTGGGAAAAAATCTCGGTGAGGAGAGGTTCGGAGAG